>JADRCD010220198.1:0-11664 GCA_019843815.1 Montemys delectorum
AAACAAACAAACATATGACTCCACACAATCCTTCAAGAGACTTTACAGCTCATTAGACAATCTTTCACACCAGCCCCTGGAGCTTAAATTCAAAGTAGAGAGGGAGGCCGGGATGGCAGAGGAGAGAATCCTCAGAAGAAAGTTTACAGAGGAGAGGCCCCTTGAAATGTGTTTAAGGATAGAAGGTGAGCTGGCATTATGGGGAGCAGCCTGTTGTGAAAATGGAAGAGTGTGGAAGACTCTGGGAACTCAAGTCTGCTTGGAACAGACAGAATGAAACACACCTGTACAGAAAGGTCAAGAAGCAAATGGGAGGCAGAAAATTTACCACAGATCCTTCCACAAGGGCTCTGGGAAAATGCATTAAATATTTTGGCTTTTCTTTTGAAACACTGCAGTATTAAAAATACAGCTTTGACTCCCTCTTGTTTTCCATTTTAGAAAAAATATGTTCTAGCACCAGGATGTTGGCGGATGGAAAAAGCTTAGAAAATTCTTCATTTTTGTTTTTTCAGGCTGTGACTAAGGATGGCATCCTCAATAAAGTGAGAAATGTCAACAAAAGGCCAGAATGGGGAGAGGGGGATGGCAAAGCTAACCACTGATATGTTGTAATGCCACAGAGCAGACATGAATGGGAATGCCCACGTACGGCTGGGGTCACTGGAGGGGAGACTGAGAATCATTGTTTCTTCTGACTATGTGCATTGTGAGAATGTAGTAAAACGATTACAGGGCTCCAGAATTTTCAATTAAAAAGGTACCTGCTATGTGGGTTGGCAAGGAGAGGTCACTAGCGACTCTATAGCTCTTCCTTTAAATAATGAGGGCTTGTCTCTTAAGGGAGTAAATTGGAAGCTTGAGAATTCAGGCAGCTAGAATAAGGTTATGTTTCTAGAGATGCACTACTCAAAGATTCATCCAGGGCAGAAGCTGAAGAAAAGACACTTTTCTCCTTATATTGAAGTGGAGGCTTGAGGCAAATATCTGGCAGTAAGATAGGTAGAGTAGTAACAAAAACTGCAATTTCTAAACGACAAATGTGACTAGTGGACATCACCCTGAAGTGTGTTTTCAGAAAGAAAGAGGTCAAGCTGAGAGGACTAGCCTTCCATTCCAGCTTAAAACAACAAGCAGTATCTGGGATCTGGCATGCTAAGTAGGTTGGGCATTTCTAGGGCAAAGAGTTTATTGAGGATTTGAGGGAAGTGGTGAAAAGCAGGTGCAGGGTGGATGATATGTGGTCTTCTGGATGAAGTCCTATCACCATTTCAATAAGGCAGATTCTGTGATTTACAGAATATGCTTAAAGAATCTGGAAATACATTTTTCAGGGCAATGTCTCCTACTAGCCACTAAGAAGCAAATTTCCTTCAACAATCACATGGTTAGTATCACAATGAGAACATGAATAGTATCAGTTTCCCAGTACTAATGAGGACAAACCTATTATAATGGTCTTCTCTATGGTTTATATCATCATTTACCACATCATTTTTATTCACTTAGGAGAAATTGCTTCATATTACAATATTCTTACGTTCAGACTAGCTCTTGCTCAAGCAACTGTCTCATACAGTTGCATAAGAATTATTAAGACTCCCAGCTGCCCTGAGAGGCCTGCTGTCTACAGGACTGCCTTTCTTAAGCCACCTCTTTGTTTGCATTCTTCAGTCCCTGGACCCTGCCCCATTCCCCTTCCTGCCTGTCCCCAGAGATTCACTCAACTGCTAGGAGACTTTCACACCCCTCTGAATTCCATCTTTCAGCCCAAGGATACCCAACAGAAGCATAGTACACCAGGACCGTCAATGTAAGGACCTCTCCCAATACCTTCTACAACAAGAACATCCAGGGACAACCAAATGTCTAAAGATGAGCATAGGAACACACACACACACACACACACACACACACACACACACACCAAAAACCAGGGCTGTATGAGACCTTCAGATCACAGCTATCCTACTACAGCAAGCTCTGAATATACTGACATAACATGAAAGACAAGAAAATAACCTTAAATTTAAACGTATTGAGATGAAAGAGGCCTTTAAAGAGGAAATGAGTAAATTCTTTAAAATCACAGGAAAATACAAATAAACAGGAGAAAGAAATAACTAAAACTGTTCAAGATTTAAAAGTGGAAATAGAAACAACAAAACCACAAACTGAAGTAATACTGGATATGAAAAGCCTAGGGAAACAAACAGGAACAACAGATGTGACCATCACCAAACAGACTGATGTATCAGTGTACATGGCTGGAAAAAAAATTCCAAGCAAATTTTCAGCTTTCTTCTTGGAAGAGAAATAGCCATTTCAATATCTATTAAAATAGATTTTCAAAAAAAAAATAAGCAAAAGAGACAGAGAAGGACACTTCATACACATCAAAAGAAAAAAATCTACCCAAGATGACATCTCAGTTCTGAACATCTATATCCCAAACATAAGAACATCTACATGTGTGAAAGAAATATTGCTAAATCTTAAGTTACACATTGAACCCACACACATTAGTGGTGGGAGACTTCAGCAGCCCACTTTCATCAATGGACAGCTTATCTAGACAAAACTAATAAAAGAAATAGCAAAACTAACAACTATTATGAATCAAATGAACCTAATAGAT
The DNA here is from genome assembly GCA_019843815.1 of Montemys delectorum. NCBI lineage: Eukaryota > Metazoa > Chordata > Mammalia > Rodentia > Muridae > Montemys > Montemys delectorum. Next base: position 2,639 of record JADRCD010220198.1, read on the forward strand.
ATTCGCAGAACATTTCATCAAAACAAAAAAGAACATACCTTCTCAACAATAATAGTAATAGTTTCCAAACCAAAAACTAAAACCAAATCAAACCAAACCAAACTAAAAACCCAAACAAACAAAAAACAAAAACAAACAAAACAACAACAAAAAAACCAACAAAACAAAATAGGGACAGGAAGTTTTAGCACAGAATTCTCAACAAGATACCTAAAGCACAGAAAGAGAAATTTCAGACCAATTTCTCTTATGAGCATTGGTGCAAAAATACTCAAAAAATTCTCTCAAAATGAATCCAGGAACTCATCAAAAACATCATGCACCATGATAAAGTAGCCTTTAGCCCAGGAATGCAGGGAGAGTACAGTATATGAAAATCTATCTCCCAACATCAGGACCCAGGCACACAGGAACTCCACCAGCCCAGTGGCACTGGTTCCTTCCAGTCTGTCTGAGCCAGTGCCCTGAGCAGACCTTGGGGGTAATTCTGCATAACACCCAGAGGAAGCTCTACTCCCAGGCTCTCTAACAAACCCAGGATCAGAGGATCAGAACCAGTCCCATAACACCCAGAGGAAGCTCTACTCCCAGGCACTCTAACAAGCATAAGATTGAGGATCAGAGGTGACAAGGACATAACATCTCTCCCAACACTGGGAGTAACTGGAACCAGTGGGAGCCAGGCATGCAAGAACCCCACCAGCCCAGTGGCATGGGTTCCTACCAGTCTATTTGGGCTGATGGTCTGAGCAGAACTTGGGTACAAATGTTGCAGCCACACACCCAGAGGAAGCTCCACTCCCAGACTCTCTAATGGGCCCAGGATCACAGGATCCCAGAATCACCAAATCCCAGAGACAGCCTGACTCTGCGGAGTTCTGACACAACCAGGATCACTGGTAGGATAGGCCCAGTCAGATTTAGCCAGGGCAGGTAGCACTAGAAATAACCAGATGGCCAGAGACAAGCATAAGAAAATAAGCAACAGAAACTAAGGTTGCTTGGCATCATCAGAACCTATATCTCCCACCATAGCTAGTCCTGGACACACCATCACACTAGAAAAGCAATTTTCAGATCTAAAATCACTCCTCACAAGGATGATACAGGACTTTAAGATGGACTTAAATAACTCCCTCAAAGGAATACAGGAGCACACAGGTAATCAGCTAGAAGCCCTTAAAGAGGAAACATAAAATCCCTTAAAGAATTACAGGAAAACACAACCAAACAGCTGAAGGAAATGAACAAAACCATGCGGGATCTAAAAATGGAAATAGAAACAATAAAGAAATCACAAAGGGAGACAACCCTGGAGTTAGAAAAACCTAGAAAAGACATCAGGAGTCATAGTTGCAGGCTTCACTAACAGAATACAAGAGATAGGAGAGAGAATCTCAGGGGCAGAAGACACCATAGAAAACATTGACACAACAGTCAAAGAAAATGCAAAAAGCAAAAAGATCTTAACCCAAAATATCTGGAAAATCCAGGGCACAATGAGAAGACAAAACCTAAGGATAATAGGTATAGAAGAGAGCAAAGATTCCCAACTTAAAGGGCCAGTAAATATCTTCAATAAAATTATAGAAGAAAACTTCCCTAACCTAAAGAAAGAGAAGCCTTCAGAACTCCAAATAGACTGGACCAGAAAAGAAATTCCTCCCAACACATAATAATCAAAACACCAAATGCACTAAACAAAGAAAGAATTTTAAAAGCAGTAAGGGAAAAAGGCCAAGTAACATATAAAGGCAGACCTATCAATATTACACCAGACTTCTTACCAGAGACTATGAAAATTAGAAGATCCTGAGCGGATGTCATACAGACCCTACAAGAACACAAATGCCAGCCCAGGCTACTATACCCAACAAAACTTTCAATTACCATAAACAAGAGAAAACAAGATATTCTATGACAAAACTAAATTTACACAATATCTTTCCACAAGTCCAGCCCTGCAAAGGATAATAGATGGAAAACACCAACAGAAGGAACAAAACTACATTCTAGAAGACACAAGAAAGTAATCTTTCAACAAACCCACACAAACCTAATTCTACCTCTTATAACAAAAATAACAAGAAGTAACAATTACTTTTTCTTAATATCGCTTAATACGAAAATTAATATTACCAGCATATCCTAATCTATTTAAATCCAAAAATATGAGGAATTAGAAATTTGTTGGCTATCATCCAGTGGTCTCTCTAATTTGGTAATTAGAGAAATAGGTCCAATATTGTACAATCCATACATATTTTCTGCTTGTTTGTAAATGACAGTGTCTTACTGGGTACCACATAATGGTCTTGAAATCAGGCTTTTTCTATCTCAACCTCTCTATTACTAGGATTGTTTATTTGATGTTTTTACACTATACTATGGTTTTCAGAATAGCTTACATATTTCAAAAGTTTATACAGCCAAAAGAAACTTAAACAATTAACTTGGGAGGTGGCTTGTAAGAGAACAACAAAGAGTGAGACTGAATGCTTTGCTTAACATTTTTAACTATTGTATCAAGTTTGAAGAAGAGGATTTTATAAGTTACTCTTTCACTGAGATGAATGCTTTTCAAAATCACCATAGCCAATGAACCAGATTCTTACCCTCACCTAATGTCTGTGCCACCCTCCAAGCAGAATCATTGTTCATTGAAACAGTTGGTGAATGACTTCATGGATAGAACATCTTAATACACACACCATTTCTTAAATAAATGTAACCTGTTCTCTGTGGGCTAAGAATGATGACAATCACTCAAGTCAAATAGTTTTGACCATAGCAGGAAACCTGTATCCAAAAATCATGCCTACAATTCATTCCTTGGTGCAGCAGAACTGTCAACTCTCAGCTTAGCTACTAGGAAGGTAAAATTCTTTGGTGATGTGAGGGTCATTGAAGTACAGCCTTATTACAATGAACTCTAATATCTAAAAATTGTTCTTATTTTGGGCTTGTACCACAGTAAGAGCCAAGTTTCTAAGCTCTATTAAAAACATAACAAAGAAACAAAAAGATTTTATCTATTTATCTGTTTATGTTCATTTAAAAAAATACTAGTACTGATGCATTATTTTAAAATATACAGTTAATACGTTTGGAGTTACTTCAAATTTATATTGAGAAAAACATATGTATTTTTAGTATTGCTGTAGACAAGCATCTACATAAGACTGTTCAATTAATTGTTTTATATAAAACAATCTTCACAATACTCATTTTTATTGTTACAATATTTTATAAATTTTAAAGAATATGACAAAATAAATGTGAAAGGTAAAAAAATAAAATAAAATTAAGTACTAATTAATCAAAAAAAGAGAAAATCTATCAATGTAATCCACAGTATAACCAAACTGAAAGAAAACAAATCACAGGATCATCTAATTAGATGTTGAAAAAATCATTTGACAAATCCAAAATGCCATTATGTTAAAAGTCTCAGATCAGGGCCCCAGCACACATCCTTAAATATAAACATAATCAAAGCAGTATACAGCAAGTCAATAGCCAATATCAAATTAAATTGAGAGAAACCTAAAGCATTTTGCCATGCCCTCTCCAGTGAAATCCTTGTCAGGCCCAAAAGATTGACCACGGATCTGAGGTGTACAGCTTCAGAGAGGCTAGCCTCCTGGTATTCTTTGGCATCTCCTAACTTGGATGTGTTTCCAGATTTGTACTTGCAATGGTCAATGGAGGGTCTCACATTCTAGGTGCCCACCAAGATAAATCATATGATTTACTAATAGCTAAACAAAACTGGACATTGCTCTCTGACCTTTACCAATGTTCCAACATCTTATATAAACCCTGTCTTGGAATTTCGTAGGCAATGTTACACATTCAGACTAATTGCCTCCAGCATTGTTAGGGAGATAATGAGGGAGGTAGGGCATTGAAGTTTACTGAATAGAAGTTCCTCATTTTCAATCACATACAGCAGGTAAGCCACTCCCAGGGATTAGCAAAAAATGGGACCCCTGGGGCATACCTCTGCTAGCCCAGAAGATTAGCATAGTTGGGCCTTTATTAAGGATGGGCTGGACCTTGAGCCTGGTGTGTGGAATAGAGTGTGTACTGCAAGCTTTCTGAGCCTCTACCCTCCTGGCTGACTCGCCAGCAGGCCCCCGGGACTCTGGTCCATGCTCAGAGCCTGAGGGTACTGTGCCCTCCAGAGGAGGTGGCTGCTGCTTTTGACCCAGTGTGTTCCAGATGGCTTCAGATGTACCTTGGCCGATGAGCCGCCAGATTTTTCTTTTCTCTTTTGTAATGACTGTAAAAGTGTGATGCTATTTTTGAGAAATACATTCAGATCCTGCACTTCCTTGTGTCATGTCTGTCAGTCATTGTTTTCTTCGCCAACATCTTGCCGACCTATACAGGAATCCTGTTTCTCCTGCGGGTTGAAAGGCCAAAGCTGGCTGGCCTGCTACAGCATTTCCATTAAAATCATGGACAAGCCAAGGCTGACCATTCTCTCTCTATTTATTCAATATGGTTTTTGAAGTCCTAGCTAGAACTACTAAAGGAGATTAAGGGGATACAAGTTGGGAAGGAATAAGTCAAAGTATTATTATTCGTAAGTAATCCCAAAAATTCATCCAGAGAATTCCTACAGCTAATAAACACCTTTGGGAAAGTGGCTGGATACAAAATTAAGTAAAAAAAAAAAAAAGTTCTGAGAAAAAAAAAAAAAAAACCGAGCCAACCTTGGGCGCAAGCTCTGCCTCCAGTCCTACAACACCCAGAGGAAGCTCCACTCCCAGGCAGTCTGATACTCTCAGCATCAGAAGTGAGGAGGACCTAACATCTGTCCCAACACCAGAAGTAATTGGGACCAGCGGGACCAGGCACACAGGGATTCCTCTAGCAGAGTGACTCGGGTTCCTTCCCCACTCTCTGGGCTGGTGTCCTGAGCAGACCTTGGGCTCAGATGGCAGGGGGCAAGCATAAGAAAATAAGCAACACAAACCAAGGTTACTTGGCATCATCAGAACCCAATTCTCCCACCATAGCAAGTCCAAGACATACCATCACACCAGAAAAGCAAGATTTAGATCTAAAATCACTTCTCATGATGATGATACAGGACTTTAAGAAAGACATAAATAGTACACTCAAAGTATGTGACAGGAGGAATTTCTTTACTGGTCCAGTCTATTTGGAGTTCTGTACGCTTCTTGTATGTTCATGGGCATCTCTTTCTTTATGTTGGGGAAGAAAAAACAGGTAAACAGCTGGAAGCTCTTAAAGAGGAAACACAAAAATCTCTTAAAGAACTACAGGAAAACATAATCAAACAGGTGAAGGAAATGAGCAAAACCATCCAGAATCTAAAAATGGAAATAGAAACAATAAAGAAATCAGAAAGAGAGACAACCCTGGAGATACAAAACCTAGGAAAGAACAGGAGTCATAGATGCAAGCATCACCAACAGAATACAAGAGACAGCACACAAAAATCTCAGGGGGAGAAGACACCATAGAAAATATTGACACAACAGTCAAAGAAAATACAAAAAGTAAAAAGATCCTAGCCCAAAACATCCAGGAAATCCAAATCACAATGAGAAGATCAAACCTAAGGATAATAGGTACAGTAGAGAGTGAAGACTCCCAATGTAATGGGCCAGTAAATATCTTCAACAAAATTATAAAAGAAAACTTCCCTAACCTAAAGAAAGAGATGCCCATGAACATACAAGAAGCCTACAGAACTCCAAATAGACTGGACCAGAAAAGAAATTCCTCCTGTCACATAATAATCAAAACACCAAATGCACTAAACAAAGAAATAATTTTAAAAGTAGTAAGGGAAAAAAGGCAAGTAACATAGAAAGGCAGGCCTATCAGAACTACACCAGACTTCTCACCAGAGACTATGAAAGCTAGAAGATCCTGGGCAGATGTCATACAGACCCTAAGAGAACACAAATGCCAGCCCAGACTACTATACCCAACAAAACTCTCAATTACCATAGATGGAGAAAACAAGATATTCCATGACAAAACAAAATTTACACAATGTCTTTCCACAAATCCAGCCCTACAAAATATAATAGATGGAAAACATCAACATACGGAGCAAAACTAAACCCTAGAAGAAGCAAAAAAGTAATCTTTCAACAAATCCACACAAGTCTAATTCCACCTATTATAACAAAAACAACAGGAAGTGGCAATTACCTTTTCTTAATATCTTAATATGAAAATTAATATTACCAACATATTCTAATTGATTGAAATCCAAAAATATGAAGAATTAGGAATTTGTTGATTGTCATCCAATGGTCTCTCTAATTTGGTAATTGGAGAAATAGGTCCAATATTGTACAATCTATATACAGTTTCAGATTGTTTAAGACAGTGTTTTACTGTGGACAACATAAGGTCTTGAAGTATTGCTTCTCCTATCTCAGCCTCTCTATTAGTAGTATTGTTTATTTCATGTTTTTACACTATACTATGGTTTTCAGAACAGCTTATATATTTCAAAAGTATTTATATGCCCAAGGGAGACATAGACAATTAACTTGGGAGGTGGCTTGTAGGAAAGAGAACAACAAAGAATGAGACTGAATGCTTTGCTTGACATTTGTAGCTCTTGTATCAAGATTGGAGAAGAGAACTTTGTAACTTAACTTACTCTTTCTCTGAGATGAATGCTTTTCCAAATTATCACAGCTAATGAACCAGATTCTTACCTGCACCTAATGTCTATGCCACCCTCCAAGCAGAACCATTGTTCATTGAAACAGTTGGTGAATGACTTCATGGATAGGTCATCTTAATACACACATCATTTCTTTAATGAATGTAACCTGTTCTCTGTGGGCTGAGAATAAAGTCACTCACTCAAGTCAAATAGTTTTGACCATAGCAGGAAGTCCATATCGAAAAATTGTGCCTACAATTCATTCCTCGGCACAGCAGAAATGTCAAGTCTCAGCTTAGCTATGATGGAAGTAAAATCCTTCATTGACGTGAGGATCATTGAAGTACAGCCTTAGTACAATGAAATCCAATGTCTAAAAATTGTTCTAATTTGGGCGTGTACAACAATAAGATCCAAGATTTTAAACTCTACTAAATACAAAACAAACAAACAAAAAGACTTCATGTATTTATGTTCATTTAAGAAAATACTAGTAGTGATGTATTATTTTGAAATAACAGTTAATATGTTTGGAGTTATTTAAAATTTATATTGAGAAAAACATGTATTTTCAGTATTGCTGTAGACAAACATCTACATAAGACTATTAAATTGATTGTTGTTTTATATCAAACAACTTTTATAATAATCATTCTTATTGTTATAATATTTTACAAATTTTAAGGAATATGACAAAAAAAGATATTGTAGGTATTGAAGGGGTGTTTGTGGGAGGAGCTGGGGTACAAAAGGGAAACAAGAATGTGATTTAATTCTATTTACTTAAAATATGTTTTTAAATGTTAACAAATTCAGATAAATTGAAATCATGTAACTTTTCTCATCATAATGCAATAAAAATTAAAAAAAAAAAAGAAAAAAAAAACACCCTTTAAATTAGCCATAAACAATATTTTGGTATAACTCTAACCAAGCAAGTGAAAGACTTGTATGACAAGGACTTCAAGTCACTGAAGAAAGAAACTAAGGAAGACATCAGAAGGTGGAAACATCTCGCATGTTCCTGGATCAGTAGTAATAAAACCTGCATGGTATTGGTATAGGAACAGACAGGTTGATAAATGGAATCCAAATGAGGACCATAGCATACACCTACAGACCTACATTTTTTGACAAAGAAGAAAAGACTATACAATGTAAAACAGAAGGCTTTCAACAAATGATGGTGATCTAACTGGATGTCTGTATGTAGAATGATGCAAATATATCCATATCTATCACCCTACATAAACACTCAAATTCAAGTCAATTAAAGGCCTCAACATAAAAATTGATACACTAACTCTAGTAGAATAGAAAGTAGGAAGTAGGCCTAAACTCATTAGTACAGGAGACAATTTAAACATAACACCAATGGCTCAGGTTTTAAGATCAACAATTGATAAATATATGACCTCATGAAACTGAAACACTCCTGTAAGGCAAAGGACAATGTCAATAGGACAAGTGGCAGCCCACAGTTTGGGAAAGGAGCTTCACCAAACCTACATCCTGCGGAGGGCTAATGTCCATAACTTATAAACAACTCAAGAATTTAGATACAGACAATCCAAATAACCCAATTAAATAATGAATGCAGAGATAAAGAGAGAATTCTCAACAGAGGAATCTTGAATGGCAGAGACACACTTAAAGAAATGTTGAACACCCTTAGTCATCAGGGAGAAGGAAATCGAAACTACTGTGAGATTCCATTTTACAGCTGTCAGAATGAGTGAGGTCAAAACCCCAATTGACAGCCTGGCAAGGATGTAGAACACGGGGAACACTCCTCCATTGCTGGTAGGAGTACAAACTGGCACAACCACTTTAGAATTCAATTTGGTAGTTTCTCAGAAAATATGGAATAGTTCTACCTCAAGACCCAGCTATATCACTCCTGGGCATATACCCAAAAGATGCTCCCCCACACCACGAGGACCTGTGCTCCACTATGTTCATAGCAACCTTATTTGTAATAGCCAGAAACTGGAAACAACCCAAATGTACCTTAACTGAAGAATGGATGAAGAAAATGTGGTTTATTTACACAATGGAGTACTACTCAGTTATTAAAAATGAGGACTTCATGAACTTTTCAGGCAAATGGATAGAACTAGAAAATATCTAGAGTGAGGTAACCCACACCCAAAAGGGCATGTGTGGTATGCACTCAGTTCTAAGTGGATATTAGCCATAAAGTACAGGATACCCATTCTACACTCTACATATTGAAGTAAACCAGAGGGATGGCCCCATTGAGGATGCTTGATTCTTACTTTACAAGGGGGAATAAAATAATCATAGGCGGCAGATGGAGGGAGGGAACTGGGTGGGAGAGGGAATGGAGAGGGAAACG
>JADRCD010220199.1:0-53850 GCA_019843815.1 Montemys delectorum
TGCTCTTCCATGTTTCTGAGACATACATAAAAAGAGGGATATGAAAACCAAATGATTCAGTATGGTTTGTCAGCTCCTGGAATTTTCCTTAGTTTGTCTTCTTTAAGTTTTTTCTCAAATCCTGCTTATTAATACTACTTAAATAATAGGTTCTATGGAAGACTCATTTTCTTATATAGCTGATTTTCCCAGAGAACTACCACTAACTTCATTCTTACCAACACCATCTTTTATAATAATTGTCACATTATCCCAGCCCTACCCTTCAGTGAGGGGCACTTAGCAGGAAGGATTTCAAATATTAGTATGTCAGAAACACAAACAAAAGATGTATAGTAAATTTCCAACAAGGTCACTCCAGGTCTTCCAAGCACTGAAACTTTGTCAAACAGTGCCTGCACGATGCCTGGCATCAGCCTCCAGGGTAGAAGGTATTCCTTCTGTAGAACAAAAGGTAGAATGTGGGAGGCAGAATTGAGGGATGAATTAAAAGTCAACAAATTTTGTTTTTTAATAAGGAGGATAACAAGAACATATATATCACACATTCTGGAATACACATAAAACCAAATCATCTGTGATTTTGCTGTATGAAAATATTTTGACTAACATGAAATTGGTAGAAAAATCAGCATAAGTTAATGTTACTTCATAATCCAATACAGATTTCACATGAATAATAATTAGAGAAATTACATATATGATTCACTATAGAAGAGTTTGAAAATCTTCCTATAAATAATAAGGTATATATGTCAATGCATTCAAATTAGGATTTGAATGCAAATATATATAAAGCTGGCCATAAATGTACTAAATGTTCATGAATACTGAACATATGATTGCTTATGAAATTGGCTCAATTGAAATTATGAATCATGTAATTTTTCTTCAAATTTGAACTCAACCATTTAAAAACAACTGACATTACATGAACAAGTATCATTTATGACTCATCTTTTATATTTGATAAAGTCAATGAGAAAGGTTATGTACTCACTTCTTCAAAAATTCCCATCAGAGATATTTCAGTAACAAAAAACACTTGTTTTTTTCTTGCGGAGAAACTAAGTTTAATGTTATTTATACACATTTCTGCTCACTGCAATGCCTAACTCCAGTACCAAGTGTTTTGTGCTGACCTCATGGCTCCAAACTTAACAATAAGTACACATAAAAACATGTAAATAACCACTCATATATTTGAATAAATTCTATTTAAAAGAAAGAAATGGAAACCTGTTTATGGCAACCTCACTTCAGAATCTCTACATATGTAACACAGGAACTTCACAGAATGAAAGCCACCATAGAGTTTGAAAGCCTTTGTCCTCGCCACAAAGGAAGAGAACAAAAACATTAGGAGGGGTATCTATTAATGCTAGAAAATTGATGGTTTATGCATAGCTCTAGGACAATTTTCTAGAAAATTCTTATTATAGATTTCATATGACACAATACAGATATAGAGTCTGCTTAGTTTACACATGGTATAGTACTGTGTTGGAAAAATAAAAGGAAAGGGAGAGAGGAATTTTGGATCTATTGAGATCTTACCACTGAACATTGAAATCAAGAGAGTGAGTGATATGAGCAGGAAATCTCCTGAGATGAATATATTTCAGATATTAAAACAATGTACCTCAGCCCCTGAATTGGACAGAGGCCCCCTGAATGAAGAGACAATTTGGGCACCAGAACTCTAGGTAGGGCTCATACCCATAGACCTCCCTCAGCCTCCCCTATCCCCACACATGTTCGAGCCCCTAACTTAAGCAGAGACACCTGCTAAGCCAGAGATAGTACTAAACACTAGAAGAACAGGTAGGCTGCACACTAACAGACCCCCTCATCCTCTCAGTAAGCACCTTTGCAATTACTCTCACCATTCCTCATTGCCATGTCCTAAACCCTAACTTAGGCAAACATAAACCTGATTGAGCAGAGGCCACTCTGGCCAAAAGAAGTCTAGTTCCCAACCCAGATGGAGACTCCTTCCAAATGACAGGGCATATCACTAAGACCAGAGATGAAAAAGAAACTAAGGAACACAACACCTCATCCAACAAAGCTAAAATTCAAAAATTGGCACCAGAACATTTAAGTTCCACAATTCCAGGTGATTTGATACCAACATAAGAACAAAATCAACTGCAGTCAAGATATTATGTCACTGCCATAGTCCAACTACCCTACTACAGAAAGCCCTGAATGTTCCAAACCAAATGAAGCACACACACACAAAAGACATTAAAACCAACTGTATGAATAGAGGTCCTTAAAGCATAAATAAATCGCTTAAAGGAACTAAAGAAAAGACAAACAAAACTCCCTTTTGAAAAGCCAAGAAAAAAAATACTTGAAGGAAATGAATAAAACTATTCAAACATGAAAGTGGAAATGGAAAATTTTGGAAAGTTAACGGGAACTACATGTGCAAGCATCACTGATACAGTAGAATGCTGTATCAGTGAATACACTGACTACAGCAGACACAGAAGAGTGACTCTCAGGAGTTGATGATATGATAAAAGAAACAGATAACATAGGTCAAAAAAAATGTTAAATCTATAAAATTCCTGACAAAAAGCATCCAGGAAATCTGTGACACTATGAAAAGTCAAAATCTATAAATTACTGGAATGGAAGAAGTATAATAATAACAGCTCAAAGATCCAGAATGTATTTTAGTACAAAATAATAACATTAACATATCAAGGGCAACCTGTGAGAATCCCACCCAACTTCTCAATGGAGGCAGTGACACTCAGCAGGGCCTGCACACAGAACCTAGGTACAGACTCTAAAAACAACAATCCTGAGAAAAGGGTTTTGATGTATCACTGCAATTCATCTTACACCTTCCTACAGAACTACTGTAATGGAAATCACAGGGTATTGGCATAAAAACAGACAGTTCAATGAATGGAATTGAAGACCTAGATACAAATTCACATACCTATGGACTCTTTTGTATAAAGAAGCCAGAAAGACACAATTGGGAAAAAAAGGAAAACAGAAAGCATCTCTGACAAATGATACTGGTCTAACTGGATGCCTGTGTGTAGGAGAACGAAAATAGATCCTTTCTTATCAAACTGCACAAAACTCAGGTCCAAGTAGATCAACTAACTCTACATACAACCAGATATAGTGAACCTGATAGGTTAGAAAGTGGAGAATAACCCTGAATCTGTTAGCACAGGAAACAACCTCTTGAAGAGATCATGGAGAGTACAGGAAATAGCACTGACGATTAATAAATGAAACCTCATGAAACTGAAAAGCTTCTGTTAGGCAAACACATTGTCAATAGGACAAAAAAGCTGTGTAGTAAATTGGAAAAGTCTGATAGTGGACTTAAATCCAAAATGTATAATGAACTCAAGAAACTAGACATGCCATGTGCTCAGGAGGCAGAGGCATGTATCTCTCTATGAATCTGAGGCCAGCCTGGTCTACAAAGTAAGTCCACTTAGGCAGGATTCTGTTACTCAGAGAAATCTGGTCTCAAGAAAAAGGGGGCGGGGGGAGGGAGGAAAATAAAACAGAAATAAAAAACAGACATCAACAAATCAAAAAATCCAATTAAAAATAGACTGTTAATCTAAACAGACAATTCTTTAAAAAGGAAACTTTTAAACGAACTTTGCAGTTTGATAACTAGCAAGTGGCTGAGAAAAATGTAAAGAAATGGTCAACATCATTAGCCATCAGTGAAATGCAAATCAAAACTACTTTGAGATTCCATCTTAAACCTGGCTCAGATCAAAACCACAAATGACAGCTCATGCTGGTTAAAATGTGGAACAAGGAAATCACTCCACTGCTAATGGGAGTGCAAACTTGTCTAAATATCATGCAAATCAATATGGCAATTCTTCAGAAAATCGTGAATCAATATCCCTCAATTAAAGAATGGATAAAGAAAAGGTGCTACATTTATCACTCAAGTGGTAAAAATAAAAATGACATCATCCTAAGTGAGGTAACCCAGACCCAGAAAGACATACATGGTGTTTGCTCACTGTGAAGTGAATATTAGCTGTTAAGGAAATGATAATCATGCTACAACCCAAATACCCCTAAGGCTATGTAACAAAGAGGGTTCTCAGCAGGATGCACAGATTGCCCTGCAAAGGGGAAATTGAATAGATTTTCTAGTGAACTATGGCAAGTGATAGTGGGAACAGATTGAATCAGATGTGGGGGAAAGATGTGAGGGATTGAGTATTGAAAGACAAATGGAATTGAATGGAATTGGTGGTTATTTGGGGGGGTTATTCCAACAATGTGGAAAGCTAGTGCAGTAGACACTCACAGGACAATAGGAGGGTGACACTCCCAAGGACTCCTAGTAATGGAAGAGACAGAGCATAATGGAGCATCTTTTGCAACCAGGTACTTTCAGCAGTAGAAATGGGACAAAAACCCAGCCACAAAATCTTCAAACCACAATCTACCTTTTCTACAAAATGTGTGGGGGCATTGAAGGTGCAAAACTTGTGGGCATAGCCAAGGAAAACTGGTCTTATTTAATCTAACACCATGAAAGCGAGCCCATGTCTGATAGATACTGCCTGTATGACCAGGAAACTGAGGCTGGATAGCCCAGAGTCCTCAGATATGGAAAAAAAATAAGTTCATAATGTCATGATATTCTGGTAATACACATAGATTGGTACCTAGCTTATCTGTCATCAGAAAGACTACATCAGCAATTTATGAGAGATAATGCAGAGACCCACAGCCAAATATTAGGCAGACTGCCCAAATTGGAGATCTCTATCAATCCCTGACCTTGGAACTCAGGAAATCCTATGGAAGAGTAGGAGGAAAAGTTGTCGCTGCCAGAGGAGTTGAGGATGTCAGGAGAACAAGGTCCACGACTGAACTAAGCTGGGATCACAGGTCAGAGACTGAGGCCACAACCAGGGAACCTGCGTTGATATATCCTAAGTCCTTTGCAATTAAGACAGTGTTATCAGTTGGTATTTTTGAGGGACTCCTAACAATGGGAGTGGGAGTGTCTCTGAAGATTTTGCTCCCATGACCTATTTGCCTCACCCAGCCCTGATATGAGGACATGTGCCTTGTCCTTTTTTTTTCTTCTTCTTCTTTTTTTTTTTTTTTTTTTGGTTTCAAACTTCACAAACTTCACAGGGTTTCTCTGCGTAGCCCTGGCTGTCCTGGAACTCACTCACTAGACCAGGCTGGCCTCGAACTCAGAAATCCGCCTGCCTCTGCATCCCAAGTGCTGGGATTAAAGGTGTGTGTGCGCCACCACTGCCAGACTGCCTTGTCTTATTGTAACTATTTATGCTGTGTTTGTTTGATATCCTTCGGAGGTCTGCACTTTTCTGAGAGGAAACAGAGCAGGTGGATTGGAGTGGTGTGGGGAGAAGGTAAGCAGTTGGAAAAAGTACCCAGAGGGGAAACTGAGGTTAGGACGTATTGGTTGAAAGAAGAATAAAAATAAAAATTAAAAAACTGGAGAAAAAAAACCTGTAGGCATATCATCAGTTTGTGAAATCAAATGCAAAGAAGTGAAACCAATATACTGAGATCTGAACCTCCTCACAGAAAAATCAGTTTCAGGCAGGAGCAGGCCACATATTCATTCTATCTTTTATCCAGGCTATACAGCTCTCGTATATTTATTATTAGGACTCACAATGAGTCTCTACTAAGTCAACTTCTCAATAAATTGCTCAGTGATAAAAAGAAGTCCGCACGTTTTCATATCTACTGTCAAATCTACCTGGTTCTGGAAAGCTGAGCACCCCTGAAAGGTAATCTGTGTGGAGCATGAGCTCCCTTTCCATCACTAACGCATCGGACACAAGTCCACCCTGTGCAGGAGCCGAGCATTAATATATTTCACTGAACATCATTCACAGTGGAATCTCTTTCAAACTTCACATCGTAAGTCCATGAAAAATATCTATGCCCTCACAGTGATAAAGTATAAAATAGGAAAAAGCTGTGCTACGTAGGAGTCACGGTTTAAAGACAAACTTGATAACCAAGAAAGAAATGGAAAGAACTCATAAAAAAAAAAATAAACATTTTAGCTGGATAGATGGCTTAGAGGTTAAGAGCACAGACAGCTCTTACGTAGAGCTTGAGTTCAATTCCCAACAATGAAATGGTGGCGGCTCACAACCATTTGTAGTAGGATCTGATGCCCTCTTCTGGTGTGACTCAAGAAAGTGACAGTGTACTCACATACATATAATAAATAGATTATTTATAAATAAATATTTTTTAAAAAAGGAAATAAACATTTCAGATGATATTATCCGAGGGAGAGAACTAAGGGCTTGCATGATTTCGACATAACAATAAGTTTCAACAAAATACGGCCTTGTCACTGACCTGGTGCTCATTTACAGCTGACACAGCCATTCTCCTTGTTGGTCTACTCTGGATTTCTGTCTCAGGAACAAAGACTGGAACTCCTGTTGACATTTCACATCAAGGTGTAAGAAGCATTAAGCAAAATACAATTGTACTAGGGACAGGATCATACCACAGGAAAAGACCCGAACCCCCAAATGATACCAACTCTTATCAACAGAAGAGGAGAGCATTCAAAGTTATATGTAAGAGCAGACAAAGAAAATAACTGTTAACCATACCATTCCACCCAGAAACATAAGCTCTTACATTTCATATAGAAGGCAGAAAAACTTAAACACACAGCTGATATCTCCAAAAGAAGGCATGTAGATGTTGTCCCAGAATGTTGTTGCGAAATGTATATTACAACCTGCTAGTTCTTTGCTGTTTGATGAGCCAGGTCCTGCCCATATCTTCTAGAATTTATGCTTTGCTTATTCCCAACTGTTTTCTCCTAGGCCTGAGCATTGCTTCTAGGCCATAAAACCCATCCTTATGAGCAATGTTACCTACACATTATAACAGCTTAAGTGATTTCTATGTTATCTTAGGGCCAGGCCAATCCTGACATCTACTGACGCTATGTTTACCAAGTCCATCTCTCTAGATCCATAGTCTTGGACACCATTTTTAAGTCAATAACTTATTTCTTGGAACCTCTCAGGATAAAAAGAAGACAAAGAGATAATTCTCAGTTACACAGTAGGCTTGAAGCTAACCTAGAATAGATGAAAATTCATCTAAAAAAAATGATAGTATCTCAAAGGCACCACCATTGTGCCCCTAGCAATCACCAACTCTAAGGGTCACCGGGCTTAGAGGTTTTATCTAAAAACCCCGGAGCCCTGAGTAGAATACGAGGGCAGAGCTGGGTGGAGACACTCTTTGATACTTGTATCCTAATAAGGACAGTATTGGGCTGCTATGTCTGGCAGCTGCCATACTCCTATTTGCCCTACTGTTGTTGCTCTGCGATACGGGACAGTGTTACTAAACGTCTTATGACTTAAAATGTGAGTCATGGTCCATCATTTTCATGGTCATCCTTGCCTTGAGCAATGGCTATCTTGTCAGCCTCAGCATGAGTCTGGTGCCAAGTGATGTAGTAATGAGGAAATTTGGTGCCAGTATTCAGGATTTAAATGAGAATCCCAGGCATTTTTCTAATAGAGGAAGATACAGTAAAAGAAAGTCCTGAACTTTGAACCTGCAAGGAGACACTGGAAGCACCAAGCATGCATGGCATTGGAGTGTGTGTGTGTGTGTCTGTGTGTGTGTGTGTCTGTGTGTGTGTGTCTGTGTCTGTGTGTCTGTGTGTGTCTGTGTGTGTGTGTGTGTGTGTGTGTGTGTCTGTGTGTGTCTGTGTCTGTGTCTATGTCTGTGTATGTGAGGGGCAGTGGGGTAAAAGACTTTCCAGTGTGTATGTGCTGAATGTTTAGAAGGAATTGAGCAGGGTAGAAGATAGCCCAAATGCACATTCTCCTAAGAAGTGGGCTGAGGTTGGTATTTATAATGATATGGAGGGACAGGGTGGGTCATGACTTTCCTGGTGTCACTTTCTCTATCTTCTTTTAGGAAATTAAAACAAACAAACAAACACTAAAGGTGAGATGGTGGGAGCCATCATGGCCTTCTTTGCATTGCTAGGCCTGAATCCAGGAGGTGTATCTCCTTCCTATTTATTAGGGGCAGTCTGACCATATGAGCACTGCGTTGCCTGCCCACTCCCTGCTCATTACTATCTATGCTTCAATGAGCAAGGTTCCAGAAATGTGCTCTTCTAGACAACTTCTGCTTTCTGAGGCCTATACCGAGCCCAGATGTCCAGATCCCAAGGAGCAAGTTTCTGCAGTTGGTACTCTGGATTGGGGGGTCAGTATAACAAGAGAGCCCAGGTACATACAGATAGCTGTTGAATGGTCCCTGCTCAAGCCAAGCACAAGAGGCTCCAAGACTGAAAGAGTGCCTGTTTGCCATAACAAGGATAAAGGGTTGGTGGCAGGACTGACTGACTCGTATCATGTGATCTGATGATATTCACTCTCTCTCCAGTATTCTATGTTTATTTCCTATGTCCCTATTTCTTAATATTTTACTGGATTTTTATATTGAGAGAAACAAGATGCCTTCAGAAACTCTCTTTAATAATTAATCTTTTTTTTTTCATCCAAAGCTCCTTCTGTCCTCCCAAAGTTTACATATCCAATGATATCCTTGGAAGGGATAAAAGGCTGGAAGCCTGGGAATAGAGGTTGAACAAGACCCACATTTTGGCCTAGATATAAGGGGAACAAGTGTCCTTTATCCTCAGAAGGGCTGCAGGACCCCCTGTTAAGGCTGCAGAACACCAACGTAGTGGGGCCAAGACAACTAGACTGTGGTCCATATTTAGAAGGATCATTTTTTTTTCTTTTCTGCTCACTTATATTTTTTTATTAATCATTCCATTCGTTTACATCTCAAATGACATACCCCTTCCCAGTTACCCCTTGACAATCCTCCCATCCTAAACCTACCCTTTCCCTCCCTCCCCTGTGTCTCTTTTGAGGGTGCTCCCACACCCACCCACGTACCCCTGCCCCCCTTCACTGGGACATCAAACCTCCACAGGACCAAGGGGCAATCCTCCCATTAATGTCAGACAAGGCCATCCTCGGCTACATATGTGTCTGAAGCCATAGATCCCTCTCTGTACACACTCCTTGGTTGGTGGTCTAGTCCCTGGGAGCACTGGCTGGCCACTGGGTGGCCAGGCCACATTGTTCTTCCTATGGAGTAGCAATCCCCTTCCAATCCTCCAGTTCTGCCAGCTCCCCCACCAGGGTCTCCAAGCTCAGTCTGAGGGTTGGCTTTGAACATCCACATCTGCATTGGTCAGGTGCTGGCAGAACCTCCCAAGGAAAAGCGACACCAGGTTCCTATCAGGAAGTGCCTCTTTGCAACAGCAACAGTGTTGGGGTTTTGAGTCTGCAGACAGGCTGGATCCCCAGGTGGGGCGGTCCCAGGAAGGCCCTTCCTTGGGTTTCTAATCCATTTTTTGTCTCTGTCTTTCCTTTAGACAGGAACATTTCTGGGTTAAAATTTTTGAGATGGGTGGGTGGCCCTGCCCGCTGACTGGAGGCCATGCCTATCTGCTGGAGGTGCTCTCTACAGCTTCTATATCCCCTTTGCTGTGTGCATTTCGGCAACTCACAGACTGGAAAAAGATCTTCACCAACCCTACATCTGCTATAGGCCTAATATCCAAAGTGTACAAAGAACTCAAGAAGTTAGACTCCAGAGAACCAAATAGCCCCATTACAAATGGGGTACAGGGCTAAACAAGAATTCTCAACTGAGGAATCGGGAATGGCTAAGAAGCACTTAAAGAAATGTTCAATATTTTTCGTCATAAGGGAAATGCAAATCAAAACAATCCTGAGATTCCACCTCACACCAGTCAGAACAACTAAGATCAAAAACATAGGTGACAGCAGATGCTGGTGAGAATGTGGAGAAAGAGGAGCACTCCTCCATTGCTGGTGGGACTGCAAGCTGGTAAAAACCACTTTGGAAATCAATCTGGCAGTTCCTGAGAAAATTGTAAATAGTTCTACCAGAGGACCCAGCTATACCACCCCTGGGCATATACCCAGAAGATGCTCCAACATATAATAAGGACACATGCTCCACTATGTTCATAGCAGCCTTATTTATAATAGCCAGAAGTTGGAAAAAACCTAGATGTCCCTCAACAGAGGAATGGATACAGAAAGTGTGGTACATCTACACAATGGAGTGCTACTCAGCTATTAAAAACAACGACTTCATGAAATTCTTAAGCAAATGCACGGAACTAGAAAATATCATCCCGAGTGAGGTAACCCAGATGCAAAAGAAGGCACATGGTAGGTAGTCACTGATAAGTGAATATTAGCACAGAAGCTCACAATGCCCACAATACAACTCTCCGACCATATGAAGCTTAGGAGGAAGGAAGACCAGGGTATGTATGGATGCTTCAGTCCTGCATTTATGGGGGAACAGGATGACCAAGGGAGGTGGAGAGAGGGAGGGCCTGGAAGGGAGAGAGGAGGGGGAGGAAATAAGTGGCGCAGTATCAAGTATTGGAGCGGACGAGAGAGAAGTACAAAGGGTCAGGAAATCGAATAAAAATATGTAGCAATGAAGGATGAGGAACGGGGGTAGCCACTGGAGGATCCAAGATGCCAGGAAAGCAAGAGGCTCCCAGGATCCAATGGGAATGACTTCAGCAGAAATCTGCTCACTTTGAGTCAATAAACGTATAGCCCAAAGTTGACCTCACATTTCCTACGTCCATGAAGATGACCCTGAACTGCTTCTCCTGCCTTCAGCTATCAAGTGCTGGTTTTGCAGGAATGCACTGCTATGTCTTGGACGTAGGTATCAAATCCAGGGCTTTGTGTATGCTAGGCAAGAACTTTAACTATAAAGCCATCCCCCTCTTTATAATTTCAGAGGACTGCACGTGGGCTGCTGGGTGTTTTCCTTTTTCATTGCTATGTATTCCCTTCCCCCACACACTCACTCCAGGGCTCCCAGAATGAACTGAGACAAACTACCCAGCCGCACCCCTAGCTCCTAGCCATACTTCCACGTCTACGTGCAGAGAAAGAAAGAGGCCCAGCTTCTCCCTTACCTCGGCGCCAGGTCCTGACCAGACATTGAAGAAAGCACAGTACTGCCACTCCTGTTCCTTCAGAGCGAAATCGCCACTTCAGAGGGAAGTGTCCCTGCCAATCCAAGCCTCATTTCCAGCTCTAGCCCGCCTCCTTCCCGGCGTGCAACTGTGACATCAGGACGTCAAGGGGGTGGGCCGTAGCCGCTGGCAGAACTGCTACTTTAAAAAGGTTTTGTTTTGGACGAGAAAATGGGAAGGGGAAAATGTACGTGTAAATAAAGAAAATACAAAAAAAAAAAAAAAAGGTTGGATCTGACAGAGAAGTTAAATCTGTGTTTTGCCTTATAAAGGGAATGCTCCACCTAACATTTGGTATGCACATCTGTCCACAAGCGCCGCTATATCCTGCTAATGTACATTCCTCATAAGGTAAACCCGGGCTTCCCACCACTCCTAGTGGCTTTAAAGGTTCCTGCTGGGCCTGTCCGCAAGTGTGGTGACTTGCTCAAATATCTTCGACTGCGAATAGCTAACCCTACCATAAGCACTCCTTGGTGGGTCACTCCACAGCGCTCCAGGCTGGTGGAAGCTGCTGATAAGGGACCAGCAAAGCCTGAAAGTAGCCACGTTTACCTTCCTCTTCCTTGCATGGCTGCAAGGTACAGAGCATCAGGGCCTAATGCTGCTCTGTGCGTGACTCAGCAGAGCCCAGAAAGTCTGGCCCTGCTCACCTGTCCCGGACGCCTTTCCCAACGTGCTTGTTTTGGGGAAGGGGTTCATGGATAGGCAGGAACTCTTGAATCATTTCAGATTATTTTGGACAGATTCGGGTCCTGCTATAAGGTTGTCTAATTGTCTTTTCTTTTTTTAATCCACATTCCCTCCCTCAAGATCCCACTGACTGAGCTGGCTCGGTCATGTAAATTCTCTGATTTGTCATTTTGTTTGCGACTTAATTAGATATTGCTTCCAAATCTGGGTGCATCCTTCTACAAACTGACTTTTCCTTCCTTGCTTCAGATTAAAGCTGGATACTAAGGGTGTGTCTTTATTCCAGCCCCAGAGATTAGGGTGCATTCTAAGGGCTGAGACATACCAGAACTTGAAACTTTTTTTTTCAGCAAATGACGCAATGTCAGGGTTCATAGTGTGATCAAATATCCTGCTACATTGTTGGATTCTTTAGTCTTCATACTAATGGGAGAAATGTAGTGTGATATATAGTGGGAATGACAGGGAGGAACAATGTAGTTCTGTCACAAGTTTAAGAGGAAAAGGCCTGTTTGGACAAGTTGACTTCGATGAACATAGGGATTGACATGACCAAGTCTGACTGAATTAATAACTTGGGAACCATTATAGGTCTAGCACAGAATGATCATGGAGCCTATCCAGGTGTGTGGCCATTTAGTACTGGTTTACACTTGATAGTTTTCAAGAGGAGTTTGACTGGCTTTAGGGTGGTATTTAGAGTGAGTACATGTTAATGCGAGAGTTGAGTTGTCATCTGCAGCAGGGTTCTTGGTCATAGGATGAGTGTGTGGAATAGGTGACAATAAGGAATGTGACCGCTGGGTGTCTTTTTAAAAGGTGGCCCTGAATACTTTGAGCTGTCTTTATTTGTACAAGTTCCAAAGAATTCAAGCTTAAGCAGTTTCCATTTATTTCTCTTTAATCTTTTTCCAAGGATCATTAACATCTACATATTTTGGATTTTTTTTTCCTTCTTCTCCACTCACATGTCAAAATTGACATTTACCTCATATCTAAACATTAAATAGCCTTTACTTTATATTTAAGCATGGTTTTTTCCTTCCAGGCCAAATGGTTATAAGTAGCCAGATATACCTTACTTGTATGAATCTAGGCTGGCAATAACCAAGTGGTTATAGAAATGAAAGATACTAAAGATCTATGGTTAATACCAATCAAGGACTATACAGGGTGGGATTGAGTGTACTGGCAGCAGGTATGTGGTGGAGGATTGCAAATTCGATCATCGATAGGAGTGAGGGACCTCGGCCTTGTGAGGGTTTTGTGCCCCAGTGTGGGGGAATGCCAGGGCCAATGGGTGGGAGAGGGTGGGGAGACAGGCATTGGGAGGGGGGAGGCAGAAGGGGTTTGTTCTTGTGTTTGTTTGTTTGTTTGTTTGTTTTGGAGGGGAAAATGGGAGAGGGAAAGTGTACATGTGAATGAAGAAAATACCTAATTAAAAAAAAAAAAAAAAAGATCTATGGTTAACCTTTAACAGTGTGTTGATTTTATATTGTTGTAGTCAGAATACTATGATATCCCACCTAGAGCAATAATTTTCAGGTGTCAGTCTAGTTTCTGTGGCGCACATAACATTTTTGTGTGATCAGTACTTGTGGTGCTATTCTTTATAGATTTTTTAAATATTAATGGTTAATACTTAACTCTTAATCGTTGGGACCAAATTTCTTATTGTTCCTTGCCGTTTCTTCGTCTTCTTACCTCAAAGGTGAATGACAGATTTAGGTTTCTTTGTGGATTTTCTGGGATTGGAGGGAAGTCTGAGCTTTTCTGCCCTTTATTTCTTTCTTATATGTTCTATAAGTTTTTAATGTGAACTTTTAAGAAACTATCTCCTAAATATTTGGAATATAGTTATCTCTCTTACAACGATTAAGTAAGCAAGAATCATTAATCTTAGTAAGTTTTTCCTTTTACTCAGGATGACTGCAGCAAGACTAATAATTACCATATGAATGAACAACCACAGCTAATTCCAGAAGGGCTTGAAACCCATGCACTCCCTAGGATTAGTGCTTTTGCACCATTGCCTCCCCAGGTCTTTGAAAGGTGAGTGGGAATCTACAAAAGGCCTTGCTTTAAGTAGCTCCATTTGCAGCACACTCATGCACCCTTCCCAGAGGTTATAACATTGCTTCTGCAAGACAGCTTTAACACTTAGGTTCTGATATTGAGTTGATGATTATTGTAATTGCTCAGCAAGAACTTCTCCTTGTGCACAACCATCTTGTTTTTCTCTCTTAACCTTTAATATCTGGGGGCACAGGAAATGGTTGAGATCACAAGGCATAATGACAATAAGCAGTATGTCAGGGATTACAGATTGTGTTGAACATGACCTGTTATCCTTCTACGTTGTTGTGGTTGGTAGAATTTCTGAGAGCAGTAAGTTAGAGCTCTGAAGAAATGGATTTTAGAATGGTCTGACCTGGTTGAGTATTGTAATTTTAATTTTATTTCTTCATATCTTATTATGATTTGTCTCTCTATAGGTGAGCTCATTGGTCACAATACCAAAGTGATCATTTACCTCAAAGAAGACAGAATGCCTAGAGTTGAGCAGGGACAACGAAGCTATAAAAGAAACACATAGTTCGCATCCAGTCCTAACACTCTCCATGTGAGTATGGTCTTGGCAGCTTTTGAGCAGGCTCTTGTTTTGACTCATGGCCTCTGGACTTGCTGGTGTTGAGGCCTTCACATCTAATTATTTCATTAGATGATTCAGTTGGGGAAGGAAGGAGAGGAGGAGATCAGTGAAGATGAGGCAGAGAAAGAGAGATGTGAGAAAGATAAAGAAGATGAGGATGAAGAGGATGATGAAGAGACACTTAAGGAGGACGACGTGGGAACAGATGAGGAGGATCACAGTGCTATAGATATGACAGAGAAAACCAAGAAGATGAAGGAGAAATAGGTTATTCAAGAAAAGTTGAATGAAACTAGGACCATTTGGACTAAGGATGCTGCTGACATCACTCAGGAAGGATGTGGTAAACTCTATAATGGCCTCACCAATTGTTAGCCAGACCACTTGGCAGACAAAATTCAGGTTGAATACATTTCAGGGGAATATATAATGTGCCAAATGTGGTAGCAAATAATTTTCCTACAGGTTGGTAGCTGAGAACTGAAAGCTTGATTCAGTTCTTGATTGATTCACTGATGACTGTTGAGGCAGGCCTGTGCTTGGCTGTGTCTTCATTGTCACTTCTTGTTGGTGTCCATGGGAGCCAGGATTCTGATGGGAAGGAGGACATCCTTTGCTACGAGCTTTCTAGGTTGACTTGGTTAAAAAGCTGGTCTTTGTTTTAGTTGGCTATAGTTTCTATGCTGTTTCTAGGTCTTCAGGAGTGTGACACTGTTCCATTGTCAAATGTTTGATATTAAGACTTGTGACAATCTTGTCCTGAAGTATGCTCTGTGTTTTCTTTCAGCACTTCTTTGAGGAAGGTCTTTGGAATTTGGGGCATTGCTCTTCCTTCTTTGACAAGCCCCCTTTTACTTTCTTAAGAACAGGAATGACAATGATTTCAAACTGTATGTCTGACATGTGTTCCTCATTGACAACTTTGATGATGTGATACTAGAGTATCCAGTAACCATCTCCTGGGCCTAATGTATATCATTCAAGCAAACTCTCATCTAGTAATGGTCAGCATACATCTGAGACTGTCTTCAATACAAATACTAATACTACAATACAATTACTTCCATTGGGTTCCCTGAGATCTGAAAGGAGGAATTTGCAAGGAACATCCAATTAGAGATATGTTTTCTCTCTCTCTCTCTCTCTCTCTCTCTCTCTCTCTCTCTCTCTCTCTCTCTCTCTCACACACACACACACACACACACACACACACACATCTGGTGTTGCTTACTCCTTTCTCTCCTTCTTTTCCCATCAGGAAAAAGGCTTCTCAATTGATGGAAAAATGAAGCACTGATCTATAAGTGTAGCCAAATATGATTTGAAGTCATTTTAAGGTTACCTATTTTTACTTTTTAGATCAGTAATATTTTTGTTTTACCCCAGGTCCCTGATATATCTAGCCTTCAGTTCTTCTTTGCCTGAGAAGAGAATGGGTTTGGTCTTATGGTTTTCACTTTATATCAAATCAGACATTGGCTGGCTACTCCCATATCCTTTGTACTCTCATTGCCACAGCATATTTTCTGGGCAGAATACAATGTAAATTATAGATATTGTAGCTAGATTGCTGCTTACATTTCTCTTTTCATAGCCTGTAATATACCTTCCAGTTCCAGTGACACAAGAAATAAGGTTCTACGATGACAACCACTGAAACTCTCCATATTAAATGGGTTGTATGGTGTCATCTTCAACAATGAGGCCTTCCTGTCAGTATGTAGAGAGCAATCAATTGTCTTGGTAACAGGATCTGTTGTCTGGATACTCCCATGGGACTACTTTGCCCAAGAGCCCAATCTAGTTGTTAATGCTTCATTTGTTGACAAGAGATGGCCAGTATCATTTGTGTCTCAATAAGGATAACCTTCATATATTTTAGGAAGATTCCACTGCACCACTTTACCAAAACTCTCCACAAATGTGCTTCAATTCTACTGTGTCTCCTCAGATTTCTTCTCTCAACATCTATATCTTCAAACTTGATCCTCATATAAGCAGGTGGAGGGGGAATGCGATAAAGGGTCCCGGGGGTGGGGAGGAATCCAGGGAGGGGACAACATTTGAAATGTAAATAAAGAAAATTTCCAATAAAAAAAGAAAAGAAAACTATAACACACACACACACACACACACACACACACACACATACACAGAACTGCTGATGAGTAGATAAACATTCTTAGGATTTAAGGTAGAAATGACTGATTTTTACATAAAAGATTAGCTTTTTGATTCTTTAAACATTCTTAAAAGATTACTTTTAAGGATAAATAATTAACCCTTTCTTTGTAATAGTAAATTGCTGCCTGACAGTATGAGAAACTACCATGCTTGCTTACATTTTGCTAATCTATAATAAGTTTCTTAGTTACAAATGTATGTGGCTTCTTGAGGGAATAATTTGTTTTCTTTACCTGTACTATATAATGTTATTTCTTCTATAGCTAATGGAGAATACACTGTTTTTTTCACAATCACTAAAAAAAAAAAGACCTAAAATGTAATCAGTTTGTAACTTTATACTGTTTGAAAGATTTCCCAGCAATATATGAGCTATGGAAAATAAGATAACACGGAAGATTTGGAGTACTGTTCCTTCAACCCATCAACTATGTGCTTCTGTGGATGTATATTTACTTTATTCTTATGTATTCCATTTTATTTTTATTTATTATTTTATTTATGTATTACATTTTAATATATATATTATATATTCCATATATATATAAGCTTGTTTGGGTATGTATGAAGCTTACTCTGTCCACAAGCTGTGTGTATATATGTGTGTATGTGATGTGTAAAATGCTTGTAATATTCTTGCTAGAGCTTTACTCAAACAATTCTTTCTATGAATATGTATATGTTAACCTGTAGTTATATAAGTCTGCCTTGCTATTAAAAAAAAAAAAAAAAAAAAGGCCTCTTCTGTCCCGTGATAAGGAAGATCCTACCTTCTGCTGCTCTCTTTGTAGCTGTTTTTTTCCTCTTTCCCTCTACAATCTGCATATTGTTCTCATTTGCAACAGACCCTCTAGGTATCTCCATCAAAGCCCCTCAGTGCATCTAAGTACTGACCTCCCCTCCAAAGGCTGCCTGTTTACCAGCCACATGGATCCCACCACTGGTAATTGTCAAGTAGCAAATATACATCATTTTTTATTTATGAATTAACTTTATTTATTTGCATTCCAAATGTTGGCACTGTCTGCCAGTCACCACTCATGAAGTTCTTCTTACATCCCTCCTTCTCTTCTACATAACCTCTGAGATGGTGTTTGGCCAGGTCTTACATCCTGGGGTACCAATTCTTGACAAGATTAGGCACATTCTCTGTTACTGCACTTTGCTGCTAAACATATACTTGGGTCCTTGGACCAGCCCATATATGCACTTTAGTTGGTGGCTCCATGACCTCCCAGTGGTCCAGATTATTTGACACTGTTTGTCTTCCTATGGGGTTGCAATCCTCTTCATTCCCTTCAGTTCATCTCCTAACTCTTCCATAGGGGTACCTAACCTTCATCCAATGCTTGGCTGTGAGTATCTGCATCTGTCTGAGTCAGCTGCTGATAGGGCCAATCAAAGGTAGCATGCTGGGCTCATGTCTGCAAGCACAACATAGCATCAGTAACTGTCAAGAGCTATAAAGGAGAAGCTAAAAATTAGCAGGTAATCTTCCTAAGATGGTTTGGCAATGAACTATTAAAGTTATTGACAGATTTGCTTCTCAAGGCAAGGCCAATAACATGACATTTGATGAAAGATTCCTGCTATTACTGTACTTTTCCTTTTATTACTAAATATACATAACAATCATTAGGTATTAGCGCACAGTTTTGAGCAGATCTCTGTAGAACAATGAAGATGTACTGTCTTGTAGTGATGTGATACAAATAGATGATTTCTTAATTATTAGTGATTCTATAAGAATACCTAAAATTGTAATAGTAATTATTAACATCTTTGATAATATGACTGCTATTATGTCCTTTCTGATGTTAAAACTACAGTGAGAACTCTACTAATCTTCAAGTGTCATGAGTTAATTTCTTCTGATATAGCAAGGAGTCATCTACAACTTAGAGCATATTCCAAGAGGCTGTAAAACCATCAACCAAAGGTCATAAAAAGGGAACAAAGATTTACTAGAGGTGCAAGGACACAAGTTTAAATATTGACTTGGTTTATCTATACAAAACTTCACTAATAACTTACTCACAAAAATTATGGTTTTTAACTTTCTATGAACCTGCTGCACAAGTGACAGATAATGAATGTTTGGTCAGATAATTACTCTTAATTGATATGCATGTAAATATTCTCTGTTGTAAACTTCTTATTCAATTTATGATTTATATTTATATTTGAACTTACAATGAACTTTTGTTTAAAAACAGGGGGATGCTTAGATAAAACATGTGATCTATTTTCCTAGAAAAAAAGATTAGGGAAGACTACATTGGGGGTAAAGGCATTGGGAATAAAGACATCAGGAGTAAGAACACTGAGGATATAACCCACAGACTGTAAGAAGTTTAACAAGCAGAAATGCCAAAATGAGTATGCTTCAATCCCACTTAGAAGGGGGAATAAAATGATCATGAGATGTAGAGGAAGTGATGGAACTTGGTGGTAGAGTGGAGGGTGAGGGGAAAATGGAACAGGATCAGGTATGTGGGAGAAGAGGAGAGAAGTCCAGAGGGACAGAAGAATAAAAATATACAGCCTCTTGGGGTGGGAGGTCCAGGGACACTCTAAAAAGTTCCAGATACCTGGGAGGTGAGAGACTGTCAGTACTCAATGAAAGTGACATTAGCCAAAATGCTCAACAGTGGAGAGAGGGAACTCAAAGTGAATACCTCTAGTAGGTAAACAGGGTCTCAAGTGGAGGTCTGGGCTTACCAATAAACAGTCGAATTTGACCCAAAATCATTCCTTTCTAAAAGAACTGCAGGGAAAAATGGAGAAGAGACTGAAGGTAAGGCAGTCCTGTAACCTGCACAGTTTAGCATCTATCTCATTGGGGAGTAACCAAACACCTGACACTATTACTGATGCTACTGTATGCTTACAGAAAGGAGCCTAGCATAGCTGCCCTTTGAGATGCCCAACAAGCAGCTGACCAAGACAGATGCAGATATTTACACCCAACCAATGGACTGAAGTCAGAGACTCCTATGGTTAAGTTAGGGAAAGGCTGGAAGAAGTTGAGGAAGAGGGTAACCATACAGGAAGACCAGCAGTCTCAACTAACATAGACCCCCAAGATCTTTCAGACACTGACCTACCAAGCAGGCAACATTCATCAGGTGGTCCAAGGCCCCAAACACATATACAGCAGATGACTACCTGGTCTGGTCTCAGTGAGAGGAAGCACCTAACCCTCAAGAGACATGAGGACCCAGGGAATAGTGAGGCCCAGTAGGGTGGGATGGGATGGGGTGGGGTGAGGAATGGGGGTTGGGATAGCCTCTTGGAGGCAGGAGAAGAGGAACGGGATGAGGAACTGTCAGAGGGAGGACCAGGAGGAGGATAATGACTGGATTGTAAAAAATGATGAGAGAGAGAGAGAGAGAGAGAGAGAGAGAGAGAGAGAGAAGAGAAGGATAATGCCTACATCATAGAATTGCTGTGGATTTGGTGAAGCAATAAAGAGCCTTTAGAGAATGCTGGTAACAGTGCCTTCCTCTCTAGAGAGAACAAAGTTATAGGCAACACTGACTGATGAGCCTCATGTATAACAGAATAATGGGCAACCTTATTTATGTTGCTATCAACACGTTCTTTATTGAGAAACACCACTTTGAAAGCAACATGGTGTACATGTCTGTTTGTCTGTTTATTCCACAAAACTTCCTTCTCTTCTGCCTTTCTGAAATATTAGGTGAGAGTTGCTACTTGAAACAAAATTTAAGCATGCACTTAAAACTTGCTGATGTCGATTTTTTTCCTCCAATGACTATCTTAAGGCAGGACAAGCCAGGAGGCACAGGCCACAGAAGCTGCAGAGCAGCTGGAACAGGGTCCTTCCTGCCTCCATCTACACCTGGAAGATGCAGCTCTTCCTGCCAGTGGAAAGCTTGTCTCCATGGAGTACTCTGACCCTGGGACTCAGGTGAGCTCACCATTTTTTTCTACAGTGACTGTCTTAAGGCAGGAGCAGCAGGATCTCACAGGACACAGAAGCAGCAGAACAGTTGGGACAGGGCCCTCCCTGCATCTATCTGCATCTAGGAGATATGGCTGATCCCCAACCCTCTGTGCACAGGTCTTTCAAGGAGAGAGCTGATCTCCCAGGAGTGCTGACAAAGGCTTACAGACCCACAGGAGGAACAAGTTCCAGCCAGAGACAGCAAGAATATCTAAAACCAGAGATTACCAGATGGCAAAAGACAAACACAAGAATCTTACTAACAGAAACCAAGACTACTTGGCATCATCAGAATAAAGTACTCCCACCACAGCAAGTCCTGGATAACCTAACACACGGGAAAAGCAAGATTTGGATTTTAAATCATTTCTCATGATGCTGATAGAGGACTTTAAGAAGGACATAAATAACTCCCTTAAAGAAAGACAGGAGAGACTAGGAGTAACTGGGACCAGCGGGACCAGGCACACAGAAACTCCGCCAGCAGAGTGGCTCAGGTTCCTTCAGGTCCCTCGGGGCTGGTGTCCTGAGCGGACCTTGGGCGCAAGCTCTGCAGCCAGTCCCACAATACCCAGAGGAAGCTCCACTCCCAGGCACTCTAACATGCCCAGGATCAGAACTGAGAAGGACCCAACGTCTGTCCCAACACCAGGAGTAACTGGGATTAGCAGGACCAGGCACACAGGAACTCCACCAGCAGAGTGGATCAGGTTCCCTTTGGTCTCTCTGGGCTGATGTCCTGAGCAGACCTTGGACCCAGGCTCCACAGCCAGTCCCACAACACCTAGAGGAAGCTGCTGCATTCCCAGGTGCTCTAACAAGCCCAGGGTTACAGGATCCCAGAATCACAGGAACACAGAGACAGCTTGACTCTGAGGAGTTTTGACACAACCAGGATCACAAGAAGGACAGGATCCAGTCAGATTTAGCAAGGGCAGGTAGCACAAGAGATAACCAGATGGTTGGGGGGAGGGCAAGCATAAGAAAATAAATAACATAAACCAAGGTTATTTAGCATCATCAGAACCCAATTCTACCACCATAGCAAGTCCTGGACACATCATCACACCGGAAAAGTGAGATACAGATCTAAAATCACTTATCATGCTGATGATACAGGACTGTAAGAAAGACATAAATAGCACCCTCAAAGAAATACAGGAGAACACAGGTAAAGAGCTAGAAGGTCTTAAAGAGGAAATACAAAAATCCCTTAAAGAACTACAGGAAAACACAATCAAACAGGTGAAGGAAATGAGCAAAACCATCCAGAATCTAAAAATGGAAATAAAACAATAAAGAAATCAGAAAGAGAGACAATCCTGGAGATACAGAAACTAGGAAAGAAATCAGGAATCATAGATGCAAGCATCACCAACAGAATACAAGAGATAAAAGAGAGAATCTCAGGGGCAGAAGACACCATAGAAAACATTGACATAACAGTCAAAGAAAATGCAAAAAGCAAAAATCTCCTAACCCAAAACATCCAGGAAATTCAGGACACAATGAGAAGACCAAACCTAAGGATAGTATGTGTAGAAGAAAGTGAAGATTCCCAATGTAATGGGCCAGTAAATATCTTCAACAAAATTATAGAAGAAAACTTCCCTAACCTAAAGAAAGAGAAGCCCATGAACATACAAGAAGCCTACAGAACTCCAAATAGACTGGACCAGAAAAGAAATTCCTCCTGTCACATAATAATAAAAACACCAAATGCACAAAACAAAGAAAGAATTTTGAAAGCAGTAAGGGAAAAAAGATCAAATAACATATAAAGGCAGGCCTATCAGAATTACGCCATACTTCTCACCAGAGACTATGAAAGCTAGAAGATCCTGAGCAGATGTCATACAGATCCTAGAAGAACACAAATGCCAGCCCAGGCTACTATACCCAGCAAAACTCTCCATTACCATAGATAGAGAAAACAAGATATTCCATAACAAAACAAAATTTACACAACATCTTTCCACATATCCAGGCCTACAAAGGATAATAGATGGAAAATGTCAACATAAGGAGCAAAACTGCACCCTAGAAGAAGCAAGAAAGTAGTCTTTCAACAAATCCATACAAATCTAATTCCACCTCTTACAACAAAAACAAAAGGAAGTGACAATTACCTTTTCTTAATATCTTAATATGAAAATTAATATTACCAACACATCCTAATTGATTGAAATCCAAAAATATGAGGAATTAGAAATTTGTTGATTGTCATCCAATGGTCTCTGATTTGGTAGTTGGAGAAATAGGTCCAATATTGTACAATCTATATACACTTTCAGCTTGTTTGTTAGTGTCTTGCTGTGTACAACATAAGGGTCTTGAAATCTTGCTTCTCCTATCTCAGCCTCTCTATTAGTAGTATTGTTTACTTCATGTTTTTACACTAAACTATGGCTTTCAGAACAGCTTATATATCTCAAAAGTATTTATATACCCAAGGGAGACATAGACAATTAACTTGGGAGGTGGCTTGTAGGAAAGAGAACAACAAAGAGTGAGACAATGCTTTGCTTGACATTTGTAGCTCTTGTGATCAAGTTTGAAGAAGAGGACTTTATAAGTTACTCTTTCTCTGAGATGAATGCTTTTCTAAATTATCACAGCTAATGAACCAGATTCTTACCCACACCTA
This sequence comes from Montemys delectorum, assembly GCA_019843815.1. Classification (NCBI taxonomy): domain Eukaryota; kingdom Metazoa; phylum Chordata; class Mammalia; order Rodentia; family Muridae; genus Montemys; species Montemys delectorum. The sequence goes on from JADRCD010220199.1 coordinate 23,270, forward strand.
ATGTCTGTGCCACCCTCCAAGTAGAACCATTGTTCATTGAAACAGTTGGTGAATGACTTTATGGATAGAGCATCTTAATACACACACCATTTCTTTAATGAATGTAACCTGTTCTCTGTGGGCTGAGAATAAAGTCACTCACTCAAGTCAAATAGTTTTGACCATAGCAGGAAGTCTGTATCCAAAAATCGTGCCTACAATTCATTCCTTGGCACAGCAGAACTGTCAACTTTCAGCTTAGCTACGATGGAGGTAAACTCCTTTGGTGATGTGAGGGTCATTGAAGTACAGCCTTATTACCATGAAATCCAATGTCTAAAAATTGTTCTTATTTTGGGCTTGTACCACAGAAAGAGCCAAGATTTTAAACTCTACTAAATATAAAACACACAAACGAACGAACAAAAAGACTTTATATATTTATGTTCATTTAAGAAAATACTAGTAGTGATGTATTATTTTGAAATATTCAGTTAATATGTTTGGAGTTATTTAAAATTTATATTGAGAAAAACATATGTACTTTCACTATTGCTGTAGACAAGCATCTACATAAGACTGTTAAATTGATTGTTGTTTTATATCAAACAACTTTTCTAATACTAGTTTTTATGGTTGTAATATTTTATAAATGTTATGGAATATGACAAAAAAGATATTGTAGGTATAGAAGAGGGGGTCTCTGGCTGGAGTTGGGGTACAAAAGGGAAACAAGAATGTGATTTAATTCTATTTACTTAAAATATGTTTTTAAATGTTAACAAATTCAGATAAATTGAGATCATGTAACTTTTCTCATAATGCAATAAAGGTTTTTTTAAAAAGCCAAAAAAAAGAAAAGAAAAGAAATACAGGAGAACACAGGTAAACAGGTACAAGCCTTTAAAGAGGAAACACAAAAATCCCTTAAAGAATTACAGGAGAACACAACTAAACAAGTAGAAGCCCTTAATGAGGAAACACAAAAATCCCTGAAAGTATTACAGGAAAACACATCCAAACAGGTGAAGGAACAAAACCATTGAGGATCTAAAAATGGAAATAGAAACAACTGAGAAATCACAAAGGGAGACAATCTGGAGATAGAAAACCTGGGAAAGAAATTAGGAGCCATAGATACACTGAAAGTAATAGAAAAGAAAGTGGGGAAGAGCCTTGAGCATGTGGAGACAGGGGAAAATTTCCTGAACAGAACACCAATAGATCAAGAATTGACAAATGGGACTTCCTAAAATTTCAAAGCTTCTGTAAAGCAAAGAACACTGTCAATCGTACAAAATGGCAACCAACAGGTTGGGAAAAGATCTTTACCAATCCTACACCTGATAGAGGGCTAATATTCAACATATACAAAGAACTCAAGAAGTTAGACTCCAGAGAACCAATTCACCCTATTACAAATGGGGTACAGAGCTAAACAAAGAATTCTCAACTGAAGAATATCAAATGGCTGAGACACACCTAAAGAAATGTTTAGCATCCTTAGTCATTAGGGAAATGCAAATCAAAACAACCCTGAGATTCCACCTCATACCAGTCAGAATGGTTAAGATCAGAACTCAGGTAACAGTAGATGCTGGTGAGGTTGTGAAGAAAGAGGAGCACTCCTTCATTGCTGATAGGATTGCAAGCTGGTACAACCACTCTGGAAATCAGTTTGGCAGTTCTTCAGAATATTGGACATAGTATTACCTGAGGACCCAGCAATACCACTCCTGGGCATATACCCAGAAGATGCTCCAACATGTAATAAGGACACATGCTCCACTATGTTCATATCAGCCTTAGTTATAATAGCCAGAAGCTGGAAAGGACCCAGATGTCCTTCAACAGAAGAATGTATACAGAAAATGTGGTACATTTCACAATGGACTACTTCTCAGCTATTGAAAACAACAAATTTATGAAATTCTTAGGGAAATGGATGGACCTGGAGAATCTCATCCTGAGTGAGATAAACCAATCACAAAAGAACACACATGGTATGCACTCACTGATAAGTGGATACTAGCCCAGAACCTCGGAATACCCAAGATACAATCCATAAGCTACAAGAAACTCAAGAAGAAGGAAGACCAAAGTGTGGATACTTTGATCCTTCTTAGAAGGGGGAATAAAATACCTATGGAAGGAGTTGCAGAGACAAAGTATGGAGCAGAGACTGAAGGAAGGACAATCCAGAGACTGCACCATCTGGGGATCCTTCCCATATACAATCACCAAACTCTATTGTGGATGCCAGCAAGTGCTGGCTGACAGGAGCCTGATATAGCTGTCTCCTGAGAGGCTCTGCCTGTACCTGACTAATACAGAAGTAGCAGCTCACAGCCGTCCATTGGACAGAGCACAGAGTCCCTAATGAAAGAGCTAGAGAAAAGACCCAAGGTGCTGAAGGGGTTTGCAGCCACATGGGAACAACAATATAAACTAACCAGTACCCCTAGAGCTCCCAGGGACTAAAGCACTAACCAAAGAATATACACGGTGAGATTCATGGCTCCAGCTGCATATGTAGCAGAGGATGCTCTTGTTGGTCATAATTGGAGGAGAGGCCCTTGGTCCTGTGAAGGCTCTGTGCCCCAGTGTAGGGGAATGCCAGGGCCAGGAGGCAGGAGAGGGTGGGTTGGTGAACAGGGGTAGGGGAGAGGGTATAGTGGTTTTATTTTGCAAGGGAATCCAGGAAAGGGGATAACATTTGAAATGTAAATAAAGAAAATATCTAATAAAAAAAAAATCCAAAACTACACTGAATATGTGTACTGGCTGGTTTTGTGTGTCAACTTGACACAGGCTAGAGTTATCACAAAGAAGGGACTTTCAGTTGGGGAAGTGCCTCCATGAGATCCAGCTGTGAAGCATTTTCTCAATTAGTGATCAAGGGGGTAGGGCCCCTTGTGGATGGTGCCATCCCTGGGCTGGAAGTCTTAGGTTCTATAAGAGAGCAAGCTGAACAAGCCAGGGGAAGCAAGCCAGTAAGAAACATCTCTCCATGGCCTCTGCATCAGCTCCTGCTTCCTGACCTGCTTGAGTTCCAGTCCTGACTTCCTCTGATGATCAACAGCCATGTGGAAGTAAGCTAAATAAACCCTTTCCTCCCCAACTTGCTTCTTGGTCATGATGTTTGTGCAGGAATAGAAACCCTGACTAAGACAAATTGGTACCAGAAGTGGGGTATTCCTGTGACAACCTGACCATGTTTTGGGGAGGACTGTAGAAGGACTTTGGAACTTTGAGCTAGAAGAGCCACTGTTTGTTAAAAACTCTGTGGAATGTTCTGTGGGAGCTTGTTCTCATGTTGAGAACAGTGCAGAATATGGAAGCCTGGCTTGTGAAATTTCAGAGGGAAGATTAAAGACTCTTTCAGGGCCATGTTGTTTTGATTGAGAAGATTCTGTGGTTCTGGTTAGCTGGGGCTAAAGTATCAGCTGTGATTAACAAGATACCAGAACTGATAAAGCATTACTGGGACTATTGATGCTGGTTAGCTAGAGCTAAGAAATTAGTGGTGATTAATAAGAGACCAGCATCCCTGAGGTGACATCCTCTGGGAAGTGTTTTCTGAGAGCACAAAGAGGCTATGTTCCAGAGATAGCCAAGGTTGTACCTTGTGCTGCAGCAGGACTTGGTAATGTGTAAGAGTCACCCAGGTGGTACTGGTTTTGACAGCACAAAGAGGTCTTGGAGAGTAGCTGAGGCTCGGCACAGTGAGAGGCCATGGAAGGCCATGGGTGAAGGTGCAGCCTCAATTTGCAATTCATGGCCCAGGACTGAAGGTGTCATGCAAAGGAGTTGAGGCTTGGCCCCGTGAAGACAGTCTATGAGAGGCTATTGGTAAAGCCTAGTTACAGCAGTGTTTTGGGAATGCCAGTACCATGCAATGACCACCAAGAACAGTAGCAGCAGTGGAGTACAGGCATCTGGAGCCCAGAAGACAAGGTGTATGCTACAAAGGGCAGAGCTGGAGAAGTGACCCAAGCCCTTGGAGGAATCCAGAAGATCGTGAGTGGATCCCAGACATTGGACCGTTAGAGTTTGATTTTTGCTTTTGATTGTGACTGTGCTCTGATATTTTTCCCTCTTGAAGGAAAAAAGTATTTTAGTGGAGCCCACAGTTAAGAGACCTAGAATTTTAAAATATATTGGACATTTTAAATTGATTGAACTTTTAATATGTAAAGACTGTGGGACTTTAGATCTTGGGGATGAATAAGAAAGCAAGGGTTGAGGCTTAATAGTGATGTGTTTGTGTATCAAGTTGACAAGGAGTCAATTGTACTGGCTGGTTTTGTGTGTCAACTTGACACAGGCTAGAGTTATCACAAAGAAGGGACTTTCAGTTGGGGAAGTGCCTCCATGAGATCCAGCTGTGAAGCATTTTCTCAATTAGTGATCAAGGGGGTAGAGCCCCTTGTGGATGGTGCCATCCCTGGGCTGGAAGTCTTAGGTTCTATAAGAGAGCAGGCTGAACAAGCCAGGGGAAGCAAGCCAGCAAGGAACATCCCTCCATGGCTTCTGCATCAGCTCCTGCTTCCTGACCTGCTTGAGTTCCAGTCCTGACTTCCTTGGTGATAAACAGCAGTGTGGAAGTAAGCCAAATAAACCCTTTCCTCCCCAACTTGCTTCATGGTCATGATGTTTGTGCAGGAATAGAAACCCTGACTAAGACAATATGTATTCTATATTGGTATGAAAAAAATTTTTAAAAAAATCTTGCTGATGTCCCAGTTTCTCTTATATTTGAATTCATTCTGGGAAAAATTTTTAGTCTTTTTCAGTAAGCACATTACTTATATATGTATTCACTTAGTTATACATGCAATATTTAGGCTTATATAATGAAGAAAACTGCTATCAATAACTGAAAAACATTAGAAATTTCTCTCTCTGATTCTACTATATGTTATATTCTACTTTTATCATTCTTTCTGGGATTATTTTCCTAGGCTATCTGTGAGTCTTCACAGTGTATAAATTCTACCCTATATATCCTTATATTCCCTAATATAAAAGTATATTACACCGCAGTTTAGCAGTGCTCAGCTGTTTGTTTTAGTTTATTGAAAAAGATATGAAAGTTCACAATATGAAATCCAAACATTTTGTATTCGTTCATATTTCCTTTGTTTAAATAGGTGCCAAAACTTAGAGAATCAACATAATATCATTTAATATAAATCTTATATTAAGATGTTATAAGAAATGAATTAAGTCTTTATTATTCCTCTATATGTTGGAGAGAAAAACATAGCAAAATCTATACCAGAAGTCATTCATGGACTTAAACATAAAGACTTTAATCACTTCTTACAACATTATGGTATAAAATGGATATCACAATTCTCTCAACTTTTCTTCAAGTTTCACACACACACACACACACACACACACACGCACACACACACACACATATATATGGAGAGAGAAAGAAGGACAGAGAGAAGGAATGAGAAAAAGAGGGAGATAATGAGAGAGAGATCATAACAAAATATATAACACATTCATGGACTTAGAATTATTACTTCCAGAGTGCAGATGAATAAATTTTGAATTTTTCATAACTGTGACTAATCCTGTCCATGCAAAAAGCAGATTACAGTTCTTCAGAATTAGATGGATGTCAAAACAAAGACAATCTTCAGTACAGCCACCAGGACCAAGGAAAATAAATGTGCTGTGTATTCCCTTATACATGAATATTAACTCTTAAATTATTGACAGCTAGCTACAAGTCTGAGAATCACAGAAGTTACATATAGAGGAAAGGACTAGGGGATTAACAGGGATCTCATGGGAAAGGTGACATATAGAACATTTTACGTTTAGACTGGGGATAGTGAGTTGGGAAAAAAAAGAGGATCCAGTCTAGAATTTAGGTGCATTATGTGGAGGTTTGAAAAACTAGTGTGTTGAGGATAGCCCTGGGGCTTTTTTGTTTGTTTGTTTTTTGTTTTTTGTTTTTTCGAGACAGGGTTTCTCTGTATAGCCCTGGCTGTCCTGGAACTCATTCTGCAGACCAAGCTGGTCTCGAACTCAGAAATCTGCCTGCCTCTGCCTCCCAAGTGCTGGGATTAAAGGCGTGGGCCACCACCACCCAGCTAGCCCTAGAGCTAATTTATTTGATGTTGATTCCATTCTTCTGTGAGGGACAGTGAACAAGGAATGAGTCAGCACTCATGTGATTTCCTGTAAATCTTCTTCCCACTTTAACTAAAAAATAAAAGCTAGAGCTGGTGATTGGGCAGAGAAGGAGGGGAAGGTGGAGCTGAAGGTTTTGAGAAAGAGAGGAAAACGGAGGACAGAAGAGGAGGTGGAAGGAAAGTGGAGCAGAAGCACGCGGCCTGGAGAAACTGAAAGTTATAAGGGGTCTCTTATATGGGGAAGATGGTAGCAAAGTGGTAGATCTGCCCAATCTACGCACACAGCATGTATTCATATTAATTTAGTTGTGTTTTCATTCCTGGGGCATATTTGGATTGGAGTTTACCGCAACAAAATTGGCGCCGAACATATTGATTTGAACTCAACTAACCTGAGATAAAAATTCACTGCCCCCCCCCCAACCCCTGAATGGGGCTTGGGCGGTGATATAGGCTGCAGCACTATGGATTCTAGGCTGATTGGGGTTGAGGGGCCTACAGAGAATGGCAGAGAGGCATCTACACCCGAAAGAGCCTTTCTGTGTTGGCTTCCCCATATCCTTCGTTCCCCATCCTGCCTCCCCCAACCCCAAACAGGGACATAGACAACGTGTGTGTTTCTATACTCAGCTCCTCTCTGTGAATAATGAATCTGGAAACAAAGGTACAAAAGGGCTCCAGACCACCAGGTAATTCATTGATATAAAGAGAGAAATACAACCTTTTGATACTTAAAGATGGGAAATTTCACCTGCAGTTCGGAACTAGATAGGGAATATTAGTCACTGACTCCAAGTAGAAAGAGCAGTGATAATCACCTGCTATAAACAGGTATTCATTATTGTCTGGCATGAACAGGTATTATTTAATAGAAGTCTGTGGCTCCAGGTAGAGAGCATAACAGATAGATAGTATAATAGGTATTAATTAAATAAATGTCTGTGGCTCCAGGTAGAGAGCACAACAGATCGATGGTATAACAGGATGGCTGCTCTAGGCAGAGAGCCTAACCATTAAAAACTATCTGCTTCCTATAGGCTTATATTAGTGGAAGTTTGAATTGCTCTAATAAGTCTTACAGGATACTCATATTCTGTCTAACATGGGCTCCACAGGAATTTTGGGTTTAAATCCTGGTTTGACAAGCTGCCTCTTATAAGCAGGTATAGATAGAAGTGTGAATCAATTGTTTTAAAGATGGTATAATAAAGTCTGCAGGAGATTCATTCTCTAACATGGACTCTATGGGAATTTGGGGCTAATATCCTGACTTGATAAATTAGAAAGGCTCCTAAATGGGCTAAAATGTGTGTGATTTTGAGTATTGTGGTTTTTTTATTGTTCATCTGAGACAGAGGGCAAGCTACAGATTTTCCTGGTTACCAGCTGAAGGATATGCTGATTTGGAAAAAAGATTTTGTCTTTGTGTTTTTGGAAAAGGTGATTAAGGTAATTATATCTTCCAGAGTTTATGGATCAAATTTGATAGACAGAGAACCCCTGAAAAACTAGATTCCAGAGAATTCCAAACAAAATGGTTATCTTAATGATACTAAAATTTTGTTTTGAGGTTTATATATTACAATGTATGCAGCCTTGGTGAATTTCATCATCAGACATGCTGCACTGACCTGCCTGAACTCATGATGCCTTTGTTTTTCATCTGGATCCAGTCAGGACACAGACATCAGAGACCATCATTGGTGTGGCCTTCTTAAGGTCAACCAACTCCCCCATTTTCCCTATCCTTCACCCTTCCTTCAAAAATATCTCAATGCCCATATTCAGCTTAGAGAAGTTATGAAGAGTCATCATCCCAGTTCCCTAGGCTTTGGGGCTGGGGGTGGTTATTATAGGTTGTTGTTCTAGGGAATGTTGAAATGGTCATAACTGAAACAGGTAGGAATATCTAGAATGGATTGCATAGCCATAATCTCATTTGGTAGAAATATCTTTAATTGTTACTAAGCTGAATTCATAATTTCTTAAATGGTACATAATTTGATGCAAAAATCAAAGGTTTTCATTGGTATAAAATTCTTCTATTGATATTAAAATTTTTGAAGTGTGGGGCTTAGACCCAGTTCTTCTGTTGCTGTTATTATGAACAGATGAGAAATGTTTAAGCCTGTGAGTTAAGGGCCAAATAGGAAATTTGTGGCTCTGAGTTTATTTTTAGGGTGTTTTCAGTTATTTTAATTAGAAATGGCTGAAAGTAGGTAACAGAGAACAGTCCAGATTACTTCACATAGAGAGTTGGTTTTCAAAAAACATCAGAAGTCCACCGAATGTGATGTTTAATGTTCTTTATTCACTTCTTGTTGAGATTAGTCTGCTCCTGACAGCTTTCCCTGTCTTGGATTCAAAGAAGAAACTGAGCATCTTTGAGTTACTCTAGTTGTGGCAAAACAGCTACTAGGCTGTTCTTTCCCCTATAGGACTGGTTATAAAATTTGACTCACTGACTGAAAATAGGCCCTCACACCATGACTTTCAGGTGGCCTTGATGTGTCTATCCATCCCTCTTCCATTTCCCACACCAAAGGTACATTTGATCAAACACAAATTGGAATACACATGTGATATACTAGATGCAGTTCTGTGTCTCCTCCATGGAAAACACATAATGATAGTGAACTTATCTCATCTTCAGACTGAGACATAGGTTAACAGAGAAGCTCAGACATGCACTGCCTTTTACTGGAATGTGCATGAATTCCAATCTTTTAGGATAGGGAAAGAATTAGTCCAACCTTATTCTAAGTTACAACAAAACACAAAATGGTTAAAGAAAGTAATTGTCCACTTTACCCTGAAATTTGTCGAGAACAACTCACAGATTTCTTTGACTTCTCTTTTACTTCTGCCAACTCAGAAGAGCTGGATGCTCTTCTTCACAATGTTACTGTTAATGACTTTCAGAATCTTGCTTTGCTGGAATTTTTCCCAAGTGACATCAATGACATAACTTAGAAATCTATCATGACAGAGCTAATAAAATCAATAGTGAAAAACACAGTTGGATCAAGCCTGGTATGCTCACTAGATTAAACAATCTAACCAAGTGAAGGTTGGGGAGCTAATGCCTATTATCTGAATTAAAGATAGCCCCAGATATTTATTGAAGATCTACATACATTAGACCCAGGGGAAACTGACGTACTCCGATATGAGTTCACCACAGGTCTCCATGATGAACACACATAAAAGTTTTATCTTGTTTTTAGTTTTATTTCTAAGATATCAAAAGGAATTTGCCAAGGAATGAAGAGCATTGGCTCAAATTCCAAGGATCAGCTCCACTGAAGGCCAGAAAGAAAACTCAGATGACATTTCAGCACAAAATTGTTGCAAGCCTCAATACCAAACATATTACACTGGAAAATGCCACATGCCTGAAGACATAGGAACAAGTTACAAACTATAAATTCCATAGAAAATCAAAGGAAAACAACCCTTTTATCGTCTCAACCTAGAAAGCTAGTAGCAAAATGTGTCCCTTCAAACAGAATCATGTGTGCCCTGCCACCACCCAGAGGGACAGTGAAACCACTGCCAAGCACAGGACTGGCTCAAAATCCTCAGTGAATGAAGCCAGAGGATTCCATGGCTACAAATTCTCATCTACTAACCTGTGGGAAAATTGTTCTCTATGACCTCTAGCACATTCTATACACCACTGCATTTCTCTGCAATTTATGCACCATGCTTGTTGACTGCTCAGAAGTCTGGTCACATAGTGATGAGACCATAAGACAATTCACCATATTCCTCCTGAGTGATGTCAGTATGGTTTCTGGTCCGAATGATCTTAGTCAAATTCAACTCTTCCTGATAAATATATTTCTCCTTTATCTTCTTGATTTTCTTTGTAGTGTCTTTGCTACTGTCATCCTCCTCATCTTTTCCCACAAGTTCAGTCTTAACCTCCTCCTCCTCCTCCTCCTCCTCCTCCTCCTCCTCCTCCTCTTCTTCCTCTTCTTCTTCTTCTTCTTCTTCTTCTTCTTCTTCTTCTTCTTTTTTCCTCTTCTTCTTCTTTTTTCTTCCTCTTCCTCTTACTCATTTTCCTCTGCCTCATATTCTCTGATCTCCTTCATTCTCCATGTAAATCACCAAATGCAATAAACAGTTGTGGAGAACTCAAGAACAGCAAAGCCAGACACCATGAGCGAACACAGCAGCCTGCTCAAAGGCTGCCATCCCATACTCTCATGGAGAGACATAAGAAAGTATATGAACTGTGTGTGTTTCTTTATAGTTCCTTTACCCTTCTCTACTCTAGGCATTTTGTTTGGTGTTCTTTGAGGTAAAAGGTCACTTTGTGATCCTAGTGAATAGAGACAGGAATCATAACAAGTTATGAAGTTATAGAATTAGAACTACAATTAAAATTCTGGACAAAGAGAGATCACTACAACATCCTCAAGCATTCTAACTTACCCCTCTAAGGGAAGACTACTAACCACCGCAATACAGGGGGTTAATTCAGTATGATGTGCAAAATCTATGAAGGATCCACCAGCAAATGATTCTTGACATTCTGCTCATTGTCACTGTGCCCTGTGATCACAGGCAGGTTCTGTGCTACCAGAGAGGCAGAACAGTATCCAACATCAAACTTCCCAATCATGGGGATAACTGCAATAGCCTGCCACAGGGTTTTAAGGGTAAAGAGAGAGAAATCAAAGAGGTTCTACACAAGGAAAAGTTCTTGCTGAACAATTATAATGCACAATAGTTCAAGTGCAGAACTTAATTGTAAAAGCTGTCCTCTCAGCTTCACATGTGCTTATTCTAAATCATACACACACACACACACACACACACACACACACACACAAACACACACACTTATTCTAAATCATACACATACACGCTTATTCTAAATCATACACACACACGCACTCACACACACTCATCAGTTAAACACATTTTGAAAAACTAACAAGTTAAAAACAGTAATTAAAGGACACACTCTTGAATAATCTCCATGAACAGTTTGTGCCAGACTTAGGAATGCTTCCCATGTTATTTAGGACTTCAGCCTTGGTTATGCCAGTGCCTGTGGTCAGCAAAGTCAGCATGAGCTCCTGAGGTTGGAGATGACTTCATTTTTCTGCTCTTTACCCCTGTCCAGCTTGGAAAGGTCTCTCAGGCTCCCAAAGCAAATCTTGTCCAAAGCCTCTAAATGTCTATCCACAACCACATTATTCCTACTGTCCAAACAGTCTCTGCCCTTTAAATTAGTGACAGATTTTAGGGATCAACTGCTCAATTCTTCCCCACAATTACCCCACTACATGCCACACTATAATTCTCCTATTTTTATAAAGGCTTAGAAATCCAACACAATACTCAAAGGAAAATTTCACAGTTTGAATAAAATGTGTTGATGATGAGGGACAAGTGCTGAGTGATTTCATATTGAAAGGCAAAGGCCTCCACCACCTTTCTGGCATCCTAGAATGAGAGGATCATGTATTACGATAGACTAGGAATAGGTCCATTGAAAGAACGTGATGTTCCATCCAGTGGGGCATGAAAACCTGAGGACACAGTAGTGGCAGCGCTTAAGTGGCAATTAAACCAGGACATGAGCCCTAAGAGGTAAAAGTTCCACCATGACTGCTTATATTGGACACATAAGACATGTGCATAGACATGAACACAATTAAAGGTGGCTCAAGCTTTCCCAGTCTCTGCAGAGCATGTATGGAGAGCATCCACACAGACAGGGAGGACACACTACTCTAACCCTCCCACCACCACTGATCTTTCCAAAATCATCTGACCTCTCAGGAGAGGAGGAATCTATAAGTCTTCCTGCACGTGCCCTCTCTCAGTTTTCCCCCTCCTGCAGTGGGAGCATAGAAAAGGTCTTTAAAAGTGAAGTGCACTGAGTTCAAGGATTCCTGCCAATCCCCGAATCCCTCCCCAAACCAGTAAAGTTTGGAAAGGCAGTCAGGACATCTAGCAGGCCAGAGGAGGCTCTGTGGAATCACCAGCAGAGCTGCCTTCTGCCATGAAGAAGCTCCTGACCCTGTAACCTGCAAAAAAGCAGAGGAAAAGTGGCTTCATTCAGGGTTCCCATTTCCAGTTTGCTGCTACTGATCACTGGGCTAATTTGCTTAAATTCCACTCTATGGATTCACCCTCTCTCCCAACCATCTTACATCTAGGGGACTTAGGGACACTATTTGGGCAAGTCATCCCACAGGCTGCCTGGCTCAGAAGGAGATCATTGGGAACACAGGGAGGCTCAGAAGATTCCTGAGGTGCCGAAATTACCTTAACAAACAGGAAAGTGCTATAGCTGGAGATCTGAATACTTCTGGACAAACCCTGACACAGAATGTGAGGTGTGCCTTGTTGACAGTGGAGAGCACTCCTTTCTGTATGGAATATCTTTTATAAACAAAGCACAGATTAGAGGAACCTGTCAAGTCCCTCCTTGTTTAAAGGAGTTGCAGGGTAGGCCAAGAGGCCACTGCCAACCCCTTGACGTCCTGAAGACACAGTCTCACCTAGTGAATGAAGCAGGGAAGAGTTGGGAAAAGCTCCCTGACTGTTTGGAGGTTTCTGGGGGAAGAACTGCCCTGACAGTACAGAGATTTCTTCTGGAAGTTTCATATTCCATGCTGTTACCAAGGTAAGAGAGAGCATGGACCTCAGCCTTTGCCTGCACAGGGATATAGAAATAGGACCAGGAGTTTGGGAGAGGGAGAGGGTGGTTGCGCTGGCCATTTTGACACAGTTAATTCCAGGAGCTAAGGAAAGCATTTGTAGGGGAAGGAAAGGTAACAGTGACCAGTTTTGAAAGTAGGAAAGGGCTTGTATATCAGTAGGATGCTTGCCTTAGCATGCAGGGTACCCTGAGGGAGGGAGGGAGGGAGGGAGGGAGGGAGGGAGGGAGAGAGAGAGAGAAACCATTTCTCAGTAAAAAGACACAGATTAAGAGAATGTGTGTGAAAACTATCAAAGAAATACCTACAAGAAATATACTTTGGGGCTGGAAAGATGGCTCAGCAGTTAAGAGCACTGATTACTCTTCCAGAAGTCCTGAGTTCAAATCCCAGCAACCACATGTTGGCTCACAACCATCTGTAATGAGATCTGTTGCCCTCGTCTGGTGGTTCTGAAGACAGCTACATTGTACTTATATATAATAAATAAATAAAATCTTAAAAGAAATACATCTCAACATCAAAGAAAGATATTACCTCAGTGTAAAACTCTGGAAAAACTTTTTCAAGCAAACTGACCCTAGAAGCAAACACACATAGCCATTCCAATATCTAATAAAATAGACATCTAGCCAAAATTGATCCAAAGTGATAGATAAGGACACTTCATACTTATCAGAAGAAACATCCACCAAGATGAGGATTTAGTTCTAAATACCTATGTCCCAAATGCCTGGGCACCTATACTTGTAAAAGAAATATTACCTAAAGCTTAATTCACATGTCAACCCATCACATTACTAATGGGAGACTCTAACACCCTACTGTCATAAACAGGTCATACCAACAGCAGCTAAACAGAGAGACAATGGAACAAACAAATGTTACAACTCAAATGGACATAAAGCATATCTACATAACATTTCACCAAAACACAAGAGTATACCTTCTTCTCAGTACCTCATGGAACCATCTCCAAAATTGAGAACATACCCATCCACAAAGCTTAACAAATCCATGAAAAATTGGAATAAGGCCCTGTATTTTATAACGTCATCCAGAAGCAACAGAAACCCTATAGACTTCATGGAAACTGAACAACTCTCTATGAAATGAATACTTGGTCAAAGAAAAAAATAAGAAAGAAATTAAAGACTTTCTGAAATTCAGTATAAATGAATGCACAACCCGTTGAAACTTAAAGAAGACAACTAAAGTCTACAAGAAGAGAAAAAGTTTAGAAATGTTAGTATTAACACTGTATGTAATCTGTGCTGAAGTCTATATTTAAGAGACAACAAAAGAAAAATTAAAATCTTGTGCTTCAGACTACAGAATATTAGCAGTACTTTACAAGAACTATAATAAGTGTTTATCAGCTCTCTAGTGAATTAAAAAGTGTAAAAATGCTTCATATGTCTGTCCCTCTTTATGATACTGTTGTGTTAAAACTTCAGAAGTTCAGAGATTTATCATCAATGTGTGGATGCAATTAATTTCCTTCAGTTATAATTTTCTTTCTAGTATCTTCTATAGAGTGAATTTTTGGATTGATATTGTTAAAATTTACTTTGTTCATGGAATATTTTGGTTTACCCCTCTATGCTGATTGGGAATTTCACTAGTTATAGTAAAATAGTCTGGCACCTCTGATATCTTAAATTCTACAGTATACATTCCCCAGGCTTCCCTGATTTTATAGTCTCTGTTGATAAATCATGTGTAATTCTAACACATCTGCCTCTCTCACTCTCAGCTTTTAATATTATTTCTTTGTTCTATACACTTAATGTTTAGACTATCATGTGGAGGAAAGTTGTGGGGTTTTTTTTTCAATCAATTTGGTGATTTGTTCTGAAGACTTCTTGTAAGTTTATAAGCTTCTCTTTCTTTAGATTAGGAATTTTTTCTTCTATCAACTTGTCGAAAATATTTTCTAGACATTTGAGCTGGGTATCTTCTCTGTCTTATATTCCTATTATTCACAGGTTTGGTATTTTCATCATGCCCTGGATTTCTGGATGTTTTGTTTCAGAAACTTTTTAGATTTAATATCTTTTTTGACTGGTGCATGAAGCTCTTCTGTTGTATCTTCTCTGAAATTCTCTCTTTTATCACTTGTATTCTGTTCATGATACTTGTATCTGTAGTTTCTGTTCTCTTACCTAGGTTTTCTGTCTCCAGAATTCCCTCAGTTTGTGTTTTCTTTATGGCTTTTATTTCCATTTTCAGGTCTTGAACAGTTGTATTTATCTTCATTTACTTTTTAAATATTATTTTCCTATATTTATTTTAGGGATTTATTCATTTCTTTAAAGGCCTTTATCATGTTCATGAGATTGGATTTAAGGTCATTTTCTTAGGCTTCAGCTCTGTTGGGGTACACAGGGATTGCTGTAGGAGTATAGTTGGGCTCTGGTGGTGCCACACTGACCTGTCTTATTGTTGACACTGGTATTTAAAGATGTGTGTTTAGTAGTTATTATTACTTTAAATGCTGATTTCTGAATTTATAATTGCTGGACAGGTGGGGTTTTGGACGTTTTCCCTCTCAGATTCTTTTTTGTCTCTTCTTCTGTCATGAGTGAACCCATAGACTTGGTATTATCCAGACTTGTTTAGGGGTCTCAGTAGTTCCATTTGACCAACAGCTGAATTGTATGTAATATTTGCATGAAATATGTAAATATTTCTAGAATTGGGAGACTCATTTAATGATAAACATTTCCTGTTGGGACTTTATCCCCCATTATTCGACAATTCTATTTAGATCACCTTCATATATGTATATATTTTAGGAAGCTTCTACTATATTAGTTTCTTTACCACCTTTGTACCTTAGTTTTAGCTCTTCCTTCTTACATTACCACCCTGACCAATTTTCCCCTCGTCTTTCCAATTTGATCCTTTCTTTGTAGCCCTACCCCTTTATGCATAACTATCTATTCCAGCTCTCCTTCCTAGGGATATTGAATCTTCCAGCAAGTCCTATCCTTTATACCTAACCTCCATGGTTATATGGATTATAGCTTGCTTATCAAAGACTTAAAAGGTAACCTCCATATTGAAGTGATTACATGCCATATTTTATTTTCTGGGTATCAATTACATCTCAGTGGAATTTTCTCTAGCTTAATTTATTTACCTGAAAGTTACATGTTTTCATGCTCTCTGCTGAGTAATATTCCATTTAAAAAACTAATTTTCTATATCTATTTGTTGACAGATATCTAGTCTGTTTCCATTTTCTTGGTAGTATAAATAAAGCTTCAATGAATGTGGTTTAGCATGTGTCTCTGCAGTAGGAGAGGGTGTCATATTTGATATATGTCCAAGAGTTGTACAGGCTGTTCTTGAAGTAGATCCATTTGTAGGTTCCTGGGAAAGTGTCAAACTAAATTCTGTAATGGCTGTACACATTTGTAATCCCTTCAGCAATGCATGACTGTTCCTTTTACTGCACACTTTACCTGGTTGAGCTACTATTAGATATTTCTTAATGATTCTCTGACTTTCCTCAGTGTGTTATGTACTATTTCCCCTTTTCATTCATAATTTTATTAGTTTGTATCCACTCTTTTGATTGGTCGACTTGTCCCAAATTTTGTCATAGAGGTTGGTTATTTTTAAAGTATAAACTCTTGAACTTTTCAATCCAGTGATTCTTTATATAAATTATCTGGTAGATCCTGTTCTCTTATTTCTGCCCTGATTTCTATTATTTCATCATATGTACATACTTGTGTTTTTATATCCTTTTTCAAAGTTTGTCAGGTACCTCATTCAGCTACTGTTCTAAGAACTATGTTTTTGCTGGGCAGTGGTGGCACACACCTTTAATCCCAGCACTTGGGAGGCAGAGGCAGGTGGATTTCTGAGTTTGAGGCCAGCCTGGTCTACAGAGTGAGTTCCAGGACAGCCAGGGCTACACAGAGAAACTCTGTCTCGAAAAAAAAACCCATAGGGTTTTTTTTTTGCTATAGTTACTTATTGACACACAGTTTCCTCTTCATTATTCCTTCACATGTCTTATGAATTTTGATATGTTACATTTATATTCTGACTCAATCTTTAGAAAGCACAAATTTCTTTTTCCACGAATTTCATGAGTGAACTATCGTGCACCAGTAAGGGCAACAGTTTCCATGACATGTTGCACTTTCTGTAGTTTCTATTGATATAGGTGGTCAGAGAGGTTGTAGAATGTTATTCTATTGGTTACCTCATCCTGTTTTATGTGTGACATTGCAGAAGAGTTCTTGGGCTCAGGAAAGAATGTGTATTCATTAAGGTTTCAGTGAAATGCTCTGGGGATATGTTTTGGGTCCATTTTAATTTTAATTCCATTTAACTATATAATTTATTTGTTTAGGGATTTTTTGGTTTTCAGGATGACTTAGTGATTGGTTAAGTGTAGGTTACAGAAAACTACAAACTATTGTGTTGTGTTGTGGTTATTGTGTGGTTGTAGATAGAATAATTTCATCTATGAAACTAGGTGTCTCTCTGCTTTCTGTATGCATGTTTAGAATTGTAATGTACCTTTCATGTATTTTTCTCTAAGATGTATACATTGTCATATATGAGAATAGCTATACTTACTCCTTTGTTCTTAATAAAATAGACTTTTCAGCAGATTTATTCTAAAACAGTATCTGTTGTGGTTTGTAAGGTGTACTTTGGAAACATCAAAATGATATATGCTGTTTTGTAAGTCAATTCATATTTTCTGTATTTCTATAAATAATTGAGATCATTCATGCTTTGAGTCATTGTGAAAATAACTGTCTTTGTCTTACACTGTTATCATTTCTATGTTTTCTAGCTTTCTCAGTTCTGTTCTGACTAACTCTACTTGCATTCTTTTCACTCTGTTTATCCTACTCTTCATATAGAATTAATCCTTCTATAATATCCAATAAGGCTGCTTTGATAGACATTTCAAAGTCTGTTTGTACCACTCAACAGCAGTTGAGTTGGTTCTGCTTGGAAGCAGGCACAGACATTAGGTGAGGGTAAGAATCTGGTTTATTGTCTGTGATAATTTGGAAAAGCATTCATGTCAGAGAAAAAGTAACTTATAAAGTCCCCTTCTTCAAACTTGATACAATAGTTATAAACATCAAGCAAAACATTCAGTCTCACTCTTTGTTGTTCTCTTATATGCCCCCTCCCGATTTAATTGTCTACGTTTCTTTGGGTATATAAATACTTTTGAAATATGTAAGCTGTTCTGAAAATTGTAGTATAGTGTAAAAACATGAAATAAACAATAGTACTAATAGAGAGACTGAGATAGGAGAAGCAAGATTTCAAGACCATTATGTTGTGCACAGCAAGACATTGTTACAAACAAACAAGCTGAAAGTGTATATGGATTGTACAATATTGGACCTATTTCTCCAATTACCAAATTAGAGAGACCATTGGATGACAATCAACAAATTTCTAATTCCTCATATTTTTTTATTTCAATCGATTAGGATATGTTGGTAATATTAATGTTCATATTAAGATATTAAGAAAAAGTAATTGTTACTTCCTGTTGTTTTTGTTGTAAGATGTAGAATTAGGTTTGTATGGATTTGTTGAAAGATTACTTTCTTGCTTATTATAGAGTGCAGTTGTGTTTCTTATGTTGGTGTTTTCCATCTATTATCCTTTGTAGGACTGGATTTATGGAAAGATATTGTGTAAATTTTGTGGTTTTTTTTTTCATTTTTTATTTTATTTTGAAAATTTTGCAGTGTGTAAATACAGATATAGTATTGAAAACAAATTATCATTCAGTCTATTCAGACTTCATCTAAACTTGTAATTTTTACTGTCTCCATGAGAAACAGATGAAAATATTTATACATATTCTCATTTTATTTAAGTTTGAGATGTTATATGTCCATGTATTTAATAATAGCATTTACTTAGGAACAGACAGTTGGGTATATAAATGACATGTAGATCAATAGGACATAGGTAAAAGAAATGAACATAACTAAAGGAAGTTATACATAACAAACAAATGGTACGAGAAAAATCTTTATACTCACACACAGAATGTGTGAGATAAATGTTTATCAAGCTGCACAAAAATCGAATTCAAGTGCTTACCAAAAACTCAATTTGAATTGTCAAATACTAAGACTACTAAGAGACAGTACAGACAGCCTAAGGAAACTCCACGTGTTCAGAACGTAAAGTCAGTAATTGATCATCAGGAATCAAGAAACTCAAAGCACACACACACACACACACACACACACACACACATATATGTTATGTATATATATATAATATATTAAACTATATATACTTTTTAATAAAATGGTCGCTATACAACCTTAAAGTATAGAAGAGAATCTGCCTGGAAGGAATCTGATAGAGGACTAATAGCCAGAATTTGTAGTGAAAACCAAATAATCAAGAAAACAAATGACTCACTTGAAAAGATGGTCCTGGGATCTAAATAGTGCATTCTCAGTAGAAGAAATAAAATTCATTAAATAGTGAAACATGCTTCATCATCCTTAGCAATTATGGGAAGAAATTTGAAACAACTTCATGATTTTCATCTTACTTCAGTTAGAATAACTAAGATCAAGGAAAGAATATGAAAAAATTCTGATAAAATTTTAACAAAGCGGGAACCTTCATATTGTGTATGCTACGTGCTGAAACAAAGCTTTAGATGATCATTGAGAATCTTCAAAAAATTAAAAATCAATCTACCATATAACCAAGTTATACCCAAGGGAGTAAGCCTAATCTCCAAAGATGCTTGCTGAGCCATGTTCAGGCTTATGTAAGTCACAAGAGTCAGGAAACGGACCCAAAAAATGTGCCTCATTGATTCAATGGATAATGAAAAGGGATTATTTCAAACAATGGAAGGTATTCATCTCAGAAGAGAATGGAAACCATAACATTTGCAGATAAATTAGGAGACATAGAAAATATTTTATTGGGAAAAGTAATCCAGATACAGAAAGACAATGTTGCGTCTTATCTGTGGTCCCTAACTCCAAATTCTCACTTTTTTTTCTGTCTTCACTTCATTACTTTGATCAACATGCCTTTTTAGGTGTCAGTGTCATATTTTTTTTATAATTGTATCTACATAAAACTATTTGAACTCTAAGATGGTGATGCATCTTGATCTAGAAGGCATAGTATTACTCAATATGGTAGTATTTGTCCTGTCTATGAAAATTAACTGAACACACAAAGATTCCCATTGTGCATAGCACTAATAAAAGAGTTGTCAAATATGTAGACACTAATAACTCATCCACACTTAAGTGCTGTGAAACACCCTATGCAATTTACTGAAATGCAAATCAAATCTGGTTTGAGATTTTTATGTAAACATACACAAAAAGGACAAAATGGTAGAAAATGATGGTGTGTGCTGGTGACAGCACAGGAGATAAGGAATGCTTGCATACCATTAGTGGTGTAGTTACTACAACATTCACTGTGTGGGATTCTCAAAAAGCTGAATATCTATTTACAATAAAATCCAACTATACAATTTTTGGGCATATACTCAAAGAACTTTTTATCTTAGTACAGACATATGTGTTCATGTATATTCCCTCTGGTTGGATTCCACATAGCTGGAGTATGGAAAAATAGAAGTCCATAAACTGAAGAATAGATACTGATATTGTGTCAAATTTATACATTAAGATCATACACAGATATTATAAAATGAAATTTGTCAATAACTTCATGAATCTAGAAGCAACTATCCTGTGTGAGGTAATTCATACATAGAAACACAAACATTTAGATGTTTTATATTAAGTTTTTTATTGGATATTTTCTTCATTTACATTTAAAATGTTTTCCTGGGTTCCCAGTCTCCCTTTCTGAAACCCCCTTACCTCATTCCCTCTCCCAGTACCTCTGTGAAGGTCCTCCCCCACCCACCCACCCACTCCTGTCTTCCCACCTTAGCATTCCCCTATACTGGGGCATCAACACCGTTAGGCCCAAGGGCCACTCCTCCCACTAATGTCCACCAAGGCCATCCTTTGTCACATAGGCAGCTGGAGCCACGGGTCCCTCCACACGTACTCTGCTTGGTCGTTCAGTTCCCAGGAACTCCTGGAGATCTGGCTGGTTGAAACTGTTTCTTCCATCATGGGGCTACAAACACCCTCAATTCCTTCAGACCTTTCTCCAGCTCCTCCCTGCTTTCAGTCCAGTGGTTAGCTGCAAACATCTGCCTTTGTATTTGTCAGATTCTGGCAGAGCCTCTCAGGTGACAATATCAGGCTCCTGTCAGCAAGCACTTCCAGGCATCCACAATAGCCTCCAGGTTTGGTGACTATATGGGATGGATTCCCAGGTGGGGCAGTCTCTGGATGGCCTTTCCTTCAGTCTCTGCTCCACATTTTGTCTCCATATTTCCTCCTGCAAGTATTTTGTTCACCATTCTAAGAAGTACCGAAGCATCCACACTTTGGTCTTCCTTCTTTTTGGGCTTCATATGGTTTTGTGAATTGAATCTTGGGTATTCTGAACTTTTGGGATAATATCTACTTATCAGTAAGTGTATACCATCTGTATTCTTTTGTGACTGAGTTATCTCACTCAGGATGGTATTTTCAAATTCCATCCATTTGCCTAAGAATTTCATGAAGTCATTGTTTTTAATAGCTGAGTAGTATTTCATTGTGTAAATGTACCACAGTTTCTGTATCCATTCCTCTGTTGAGGGACATCTGGGTTGTTTCCAGCTTCTAGCCATTATAAATAAGGCTACTATGAACATAGTGGAGCATGTGTCCTTATTACATGTTGGAGCATCTTCTGGGTATATGCCCAGGAGTGGTATAGCTGGGTCCTCAGGTAGTAATATATCCAATATTCTGAGGAACCACCACACTGATTTCTAGAGTGGTTATACTAGCTTGCAATCTCACCAGCAATGGAGGAGTCTTCCTCTTTCTCCACATCCAAACATTTAGATTTTAAGCTTTCAATATTGGTGTTTTGGTCAGGAAAATCACAGGTTTTAAGTATGCTTGCAATTAATGAAGCTTGCCATGAAAGCAAATATACCTATAATTGGAGGATTAAATTTGGGTGGCAAGAAAAAGTAAAGGTGGGACTATGAGAAGTGTAACTACCAATAAGTATATTTTGAAAAGCCACATAGAAACCTACCACAGTAGGACCTTGCTAAAATACATACATATACATAAGGGATTAAAATGGAGTCAGTATTAAATAAAGGTGTACTAGACAACTTATGAGACAAAATAAAATAATGAGCAATATATTCTAGATTCATTGACCAAACAATACAAGGTATCACCAAGGCTGTTGGTTTCCCTTACAACCTTACTTTTGTTACAACAACAATAAGGGCTTATTGCCAGATGATCCCTGTATCACATCTTCAATAGTGAACATGACATAAGTAGCTAAAAATAGCTTCATCCCTCATAACTAATATTGATTTTAGTGGAAGGGTACTACACATGGTACTAGAGTATAAAAGTAGATATCAGTGGCACCTTACTAGGAACCATGGAAACTAAAATACTGATCTGACTGAAGATACACAGTTATAGAAGTGGCACAAATGCCAGGGGAGTAGTACCAACACCATTTAACATAAAGCCAGACTCTGAGTTTGAAGACATATCTGATACTTCCAACAGGGTGAGAAGCTCATCCAAAGGGATCATATAGACCATGTGCCTAAAGGGCAAATCTACTGCTAAATACATTTAGCAGGAAATGAACCCTAAGCATAGAATCTATACATTGATCCATGCATCATTCAATCCTGATCATATAGGTTTCTTCTTGTACAAGACTGAAATTAATATAGAGTCCCAGAGATGGATAATGTGGAAAAAGAGGGGGCAAAGGGAGAGGGAGAAGAGCAGACATTAATAAGTTGGATATCATTGCTAAGTCTCTCTCAATAAGGATTTGTGATTTATGGTAAAGAAAAGAAGATTCTAAGATGCTGAGGTGGAGGAAGATTCCAGGGGAGAAACAATTTGGCTGAGAAGCATGTGTGGTTTGCTGATAAATTACCAAAGAATATAACAGGGTTCCCAAGATCATCACAACTTCAAAGCAGACAAAATCCAAGTATTCTAACAGGGAAATGAACAAATAGTTCTATCCATAAAAAAATATATTTTTGAATGATACCTATTTGGAAACTGAAAATCAGTTTTCCCTCAAGGAGTAAACTCTTTATATCAACTAGACACCAGAGAAGGCCCTCAATTCCTTGTACTTGACCAATAGAATACTGGATCTATGTTTGCGATGTTTCATAATTTGTTTGGTATGCTATTATTTATGTCATATTATGCTTTCTTGTTTGTTGATTATGTCTGTTTCTATTTTTGGATTGTTAGGCTGTTTGGTTTGTTTATTTGTTTTCTGATAAGGAGAGATAAAACAGGATGTTGTGTGAGTAGGAGTCTTGGAAGGATCATGGTGGGGGGAACTAAAAAGCTGTCAGAGAAACACATGACAAAACTAAAACTGCAGAAATATCTGAGTAGAGAGATTTCACTGAATGTATTAAATGATTTAGGAATATTTCTGCCAAAATTTCCTTATCCTAATCATATTAAAACAAGAATGGCATTTTATCACAAGGGGATTAGAATGCCTAAAATAAAGGTGCCAGCTGACAACAAATGCTAGCAAGAATGTGAGGAAAGAGGGAATTCTCACTCATTATTGTTTACATTACAAATGTCTGTACCTACTATGGACACCACCATTTAAAATTCTCAACTATCCTAAAATAGGTATACCACAAGGCCTACCTCTTCCACTCCTTGGCACAGACACAAAGGATGCTTCTTCTTTTTTGAACGGATAGTTTCTCAGCCATGTTCATTAATACTCTATTCACAATATTTAGGTACTGGAACAAATAAATATCCTTGAAATGATAAGTGCACAATTTAAATGTGTACTACACAAGCTGCCGGGCTACTTGATGGAACTGGGACCTGTTACAATAAGTAAAGTATCCCCTAATTGGTTTGGCATTCCAATTTTCCTAACTCTGTAACACACAACAGACACAGCTGGTTTCTTATGCTCAGGCCCGATACATAACACAACATGACTATCATCACATTGTACTGGCATCTACAAAATAATGGATCTACTGTTGTAAATGGTATCTAGTGTTGTCACATCCTGTTGTTTCTCCAAGTACTCTTAACATTTCTGCATATTTCAAACTTCAGCTTCCCTCCTTGATACATTCTGTACTGATGTTTTTACTGCGACTTAGGCTTTAGTGTCATCAGTGGCCTCCCTCTACTTATCAAGTTGTTAACTACTTTAATAATCCATTTATATTTTCAAAATTAGTAAGCACTCAGGAACTTTACATACTACAGGACTGTACTTTCAATAGCGTCTTCTGGTCTCTCTTAAGCCTTAACTGTCTATAAAACCTCTTCTGTCTTTGGACCTCAACTTCTTCTGGCTACTTAGACTTCAGCTTCATTACGTACCTTTTCTAGTCCCTTGGTACAAAATATCAGATGTTATCTGTGATAATTTCATGTTATTACCACATGGGAGAATCTTACATAAGACAAGAAGTTTAGACAACAGTAAGTGGTAAAAATTTGGTCAGCTCTGGAACTCAACTTCTTCTTGTTAACCTTGGGGAAACTATTTCTAGACAATGCCATCATTGTGATGCTGGTCATGTTTTAAACACTGCTAATTTACCAGTTTGAGTTCACCAGTATCAATTGTCCCCCAAATAAAACGTTGTTACATCAGTAGTGTTTGTTTCTTGTTAATCATGTCTAATTTTACAGTACAGAAGCTTTGCAATTTTATGAGGTCCCATTTGTTGATTCATTGTTTGTTTGTTTGTTTGTTTGCTTTCGAGACAGGGTTTCTCTGTGTAGCCCTGACTGTCCTGGAACTCACTCTGTAGACCAGGCTGGCCTCGAACTCAGAAATCCGCCTGCCTCTGCCTCCCAAGTGCTGGGATTAAAGGTATGTGTCACTACTGCCCTGCTCTGCTCATTTGTTGATTCTTGATCTTACAGCACAAGTCATTGGTGTTCTGTCCAGGAATTTTCCCCTGTGCCCATATGTTTGAGGCTCTTCCTCACTTTCTCCTCTATAAGTTTCAGTGTATCTGGTTTTATGTGGAGGTCCTTGACCCACTTGGACTTAAGCTTTGTACAAGGAAATAAGAATGAGTCAAAGACACTATCAATAAGACAAAAAGGCAACCAACAGATTGAGAAAAGATCTTTACCAATCCTATATCTGATACAGGGCTAATATCTAATATATACAAAGAACTCAAGAAGTTAGACTCCAGAGAACCAAATAAACCTATTAAAAATGGGGTACAGAGCTAAACAAAGAATTCTCAACTGAGGAATTCTGAATGGCTGAGAAGCACCTAAAGAACCATTCAACACCCTTAGTCATCAGGGAAATGCAAATCAAAACAACTCTGAGATTCCATCTCACACCAGTCAGAATGGCTAAGATCAAAAACTCAGGTGACAACAGAAGCTGGGGAGATTGTGGAGAAAAAGGAACACTCGTGTATTGCTGGTAAAATTACAAGCTGGTACAACCACTCTGGAAATCAGTTGGGCAGTTTCTGAGAAAATTGGACATAGTACTACCTGAAAACCCAGCTATACCACTCCTGGGCATATACCCAGAAGATACTCCAACATGTAAGGACATATACTCCACTATGTTCATAGCAGCCTTATTTATAATAGCCAGAAGCTGGAAAGAACCCAGATGTCCCTCAACAGAGGAATGGATACAATAAATGTGGTACATCTACATAATGAAGTACTACTCAGCTATTAAAAACAGTGAATTTATGAAATTCTTAGGGAAATGGATATATCTGGAGGATATTATGCTGAGTTATGTAACTCAATCACAAAAGAACACACATGGTATGCACTAAGTAATAAGTGGATATTATCCCAGAACCTCGAAATACACGAGATACAATCCACAAATCACAAGAAACTCAAGAAGTGTAGATGCTTTGATCCTTCTTAGAAAGTGGAACAAAATACCCATGGAAGGAGTTACAGAAACAAAATATGGGGCAGAGACTGAAGGAAGGACAATCCAGAGACTGTCCCACCTGGGAATCCTTCCCATATAAAATCACCAAACCCAGACACTATTGTGGATGCCAAGTGCTGGCTGTCAGGAGCCTGATATAGCTGTCTCCTGCAAGGCATTGCCAGTGCCTGACAAATACAGAAGTAAATGCTCACAGCCATCCATTGGTCTGAGCACAGGGTCCCCAATGAAGGAGCTAGAGAAAGGACCCAAGGAGCTGAAGGGATTTGTTGCCCCACAGAAGGAACAACAATATGAACTAACCGGTACCCCCAGAGCTCTCAGAAACTAAACCATCATCCAAAGAGTACACATGGAGGAATTCATGGCTCCAGCTGCATATGTAGCAGAGAATGGTCTAGTTGGTCATCAATGAGAAGAGAGGCTCTTGGTCCTGTGAAGGCTCTATGCCCCAGTGTAGGGGAATGCCAGGGCCAGGAAGCTGGAGAGGGTGGGTTAATGAGTAGAAGGAGGGGGGGAAATAGAGTGGTTTTCTGGGGGGAAGCCAGAAAAAAGGAGAACATTTGAAATGTAAATAAAGAAAATATCTAATAAAAAGATCATGTCTAGTTTTGCAAATTCAAATGACCAGAAACAAATTTTCTAAATTTTAAATAGGGAACATCCAATATAGTGCTGGGGACCAGCCTCAGCTGAGGGCAGGGCTGGGAGAAGGATGGATGCAAGAGCAGCGAAGGAAAAGAAGGATCAGACATGGGACATCATTCAATTCAAGAGAGCTGGGATAGAGAGGAAGCACATCTCTGTATGGCTTTTACTACTCTGACAACTTTTGTCTCTTTCAAGCTTTATTTATACATAAAATCATTTCCTCAGACATTATATACACAAATTACACAACTTTTCAAAATAAATTTTCTTCTAAAATCTTCATTGATTACATAAAAATATTGAAAGAAGAACAAATCGAGCCAGCAGCAATTTTACAAAAGCAAAATTATCATTATGATAAAATCAATTTTTGTTAAATTCAGTATCTTCTTCCTTATGATTGGTGTCATAAAGCATTGCAGTTACAGAAATGCTAGACAGGATGTTGTTATTTGAATTTGATTTTGCTTCAATTGGAATACTGTTAATAGATCAAAAGTTAATCCATACTACATATTATATCAAACTTGACTTCTATAGAAGTTTAACTTTTGACCCTTATTTAATTCTTCCTTTCCTTTCCCTATATTTCTTCTATATTTGGAGTAAGACCACCATCCTTTACTTTGATTCATTAAATATTGTTCAGCCCCTTTGTTTAAGCAAGGGCAGTCTATCACTAAAGTTGTTGTGGACTGAAAAGTATGTTCAAGAAGACAGGCAGTTAACTGAGCCAGAATGCCTTCCTCTTTTCTCTATCTTCAACCCTTGTTTCAATATGATTTCTATCTTTATTAAAATTTTGTAAAACCTACAGGGTCGCCCTTCTCCTAAGCTGCTTTCAGCCTTCCCTAATTCAACAGGGGTCAGCTGCTTCTGTCCATTGATTGGGTACAAATATCTGCATCTGATTCTTTCAGCTGCTTGTTGGGTCTTCCAGAGTGCCATCATTCTAGGTCCCTTTTTTGTGAGCACTCCATAGCCTCAGTAATAGTGTCAAGCCTTGGGACCTCCCCTTGAGCTGGATCCCACTATGGGCCTGTCACTAGACCTTCTTTTTCTCAGGCTCCTCTCCATTTCCATCGCTGTAATTCTTTCAGACAGGAACAATTATGGGTCAGAGATGTGACTGTGGGATGGCAATCCCATCCCTCACTTGATGCCCTGTCTTCCTGCTGGAGGTGGGCTCTACAAGTTTCCTCTCCCTACAGGGGCATTTCATCTAAGGTCCCTCCTTTGATTCCTGAGGAGAAGGGTGACCCTGTAGGAGGACCAGCAGTCTCAATTAATCTGGATCCCTGAAGTCACTCAAATACTGGACCACCAAACAGACAGCATACACCAGCTGATATGAGGCCCCTAACACACATACAGTGGAGGACTTCCGGGTCTGTGTTCATTCAGAAATCATGCACCTAACTCTCAAGAGACTGGAGGCCCCAGGGAGTTTAGAGGTCAGGTGGGGTGAGGAGTGGGGGCATCCACATGGAGGTAGGGGGCTGGGGAGTAGGTATGTGATGTGAGGCAATGGGAGGGTGGATCTGGGGGAGGCAGAAATGGAATATGGAGTGTAAAAAAAAATAATTTAATAATAAATAAATAAATAAAATTAAAAAAAAATTCTGTAGGACTTTCTAAGGCGGGACCAGCCGGGAGGCACAGGCCTCACTAGTCGCAGGGGAGTTGCAGAGGGGCAGGGACAGGATCCTCTCAGCTTTGAAGTGACAGCAGTGAGTCAGTGACCCTCTCTGCCCCTTTCTCCAGGGAGTGCTTTAACCCAGGGACTCAGGAGAGATCCGCCATTTTCTCTCTGGTGACTTTCTAAGGAGGGAACCAGCTAGGAGGCACAGGCCTCACAAGTCGCAGGGGAGTCTCAGGGCAGCAGGGACAGGACAAGTCTAATCAGAGACACCAAGAACATCTAACACCAGAGATCAAGAGATGGTGAAAGGCAAACACAAAAATCCTACCAACAGAAACCAAGACTACCTGGATTCATCAGAACCTAGTACTCCCACCACAGCAAGTCCTGGACATCCCAAACTACCAGAAAAGCAAGATTTGGATCTAAAATCATATCTCACAATGCTGATAGAGGAACTTAAGAAGGACATGAATAACTCCCTTAAAGAAATACAGGAGAACACAGGTAAGGAGGTACAAGCCCTTAAAGAGGAAACAAAAAAATCCCATAAAGAATTACAGGAGATCACAAGTAAACAAGTAGAAGCACTTAAAGAGCAAACTCAAAAATCCCTTAAGGAATTGCAGGAAAACACAAACAAACAGGTGAAGGAATTGAGTAAAACCATGCAGGACGAAAAATTGAAGTAGAAACAATAAAGAAATCACAAAAAGAGACAACACTGGAGTTAGAAATCTTAGGAAAGAAGTCAGGAAACATAGATGCAAGCATCACCAACAGAATACAAGAGATAGAAGAGAGAATCACAGGGGCAGAAGATAACATAGACAACATTAACAGAACAGTCAAAGAAAATGCAAAGTGCAAAAAGACCCTAACCCAAAACATCCAGGAAATCCAGGACACAATGAGAAGACCAAACCTAAGGATAATAGGAATAGAAGAGAATGAAGACCTCCAACTTAAAGGGCCAGTAAATATCTTCAACAAAATTATACAAGAAAACTTCCCTAACCTAAATAAAGAGATGGTCATGAACATACAAGAAGCCTATAGAACTCCAAAAAGACTGGACCAGAAAAGAAATATCTCTATCACATAATAGTCAAAACAACAAATGCACAAAACAAAGAAATAATACTAAAAGCAATAAGGGAAAAAGGTCAAGTAACATATAAAGGCAGGCCTATAAGAATTACACCAGACTTCTCACCAGAGACTATGAAAGCTAGAAGATCCTGGGCAGATGTCATACAGACCCTAAGAGAACACAAATGCCAGCCTAGACTACTATACCCAGCAAAACTCTCAATCACCATAGATGGAGAAACCAAAGTATTCCAAGACAAAACCAAATTCACAAAATACATTTCCACAAATCCAGCCCTTCAAAGAGTATTAAATGGAAAACTCCAACAAAAGGAGGGGAACTATATCCCTGAAAAAACAAAAATGTAATCTTCCAAAAAACTAAAAGAAGATAGCCACATGAACGGAATTCCAGCACTAACTACAAAAATAACAGGAAGCAACAATTACTTTTTCTTAATATCTATTAACATCAATGGACTCAACTCACCAATAAAAAGACATAGACTATCAGATTGGGTACATAAACAGGACCCAACATTTTGCTGCATACAGGAAACCCACCTGAGTGACACAGACAGACACTACCTCAGAATAAAAGGCTGGAAAACAATTCTCGAAGCCAATGGTCCCAATAAAAAAGCTGGAGTAGCCATTCTAATATCGAATAAAATTGACTTTCACCCTAAAGCGATCAAAAAAGATAAGGAGGGACACTTCATATTCATCAAAGGTATGATCTACCAAGATGAACTCTCAATTCTGAACCTCTATGCTCCAAATGCAAGGGCATCTACATTCATTAAAGAAACTTTACTAAAGCTCAAAGCACACATTACAACGCACACAATAGTAGTGGGAGATTTCAACACCCCACTCTCTACAATGGACAGATCATGGAAACAGAAATTAAACAAGGACACAGTGAGACTAACAGAAGTTATGAAACAGATGGATCTAACAGATATCTATAGAACTTTTTATCCTAAAACAAAAATATAGACCTTCTTCTCAGCACCTCATGGTACCTTCTCCAAAATTGACCATATGATTGGTCACAGATCAGGCCTCAACAGATACAAGAAGATTGAAATAATTCCTTGTTTCCTATCAGATCACCATGGATTAAGGCTGCTCCTCAATAACATCATAAACAATAGAATGCCCACATACACGTGGAAGCTTAACAACACTCTACTCAATGATAACTTGGTCAAGGAAGAAATGAAGAAAGAAATTAAAGACTTTCTAGAGTTTAATGAAAATGAAGCCACAACATACCCAAAC
>JADRCD010220200.1:0-49723 GCA_019843815.1 Montemys delectorum
CAGTGACTGTTCTCTTCTCAGAACTTGGATAAACATTACCCTCCACTGTGCTGCAGTTCAACTGGGTAGTGCTGTGGCAGTGTCCCATGCCTGGGGAGTAGCTGGTGCCTTTGTCAGTAGGTGAAAGAATGCAGATATACCAGGCACAGGTTAGCCTGAGGCATCCATTCTTTTATGTGTATATCAGTGGTTAGGTGGGCTGGCCAAATGGACAGACCTGAGCACGGAACTTAGCAAGCTGGGGCATCTCTCACTGCATGATTGGCTGTGTAAGAGTTCTGGGCTTTGAGGCCACACTGTCTGCTAAGTGAAAGTTCCTGTCTTGGAAGGACAGTTGTAAAGGAGGAATGTGAGCAGTAACTGAAGGATTACTTTTAATAGCCTCTACTACTATGTCCTCTGCTGAAGGCACCACATGTCACTACATGTGCTATTCCTCAGTGGGGGATCCAAATTGTTGCAAAAAGGGGGTGACAGTACAGTGGGAGTTGAAGGCTGGGGAGGAGCCCACTGGGTGGAGATGGGAGGGCAGAGGAGTGGCTTGCACAAAAAGCGGAGAAGCTGGATGGTCCCTGGCTGTGTTGAACAGTGGTTCTGTGTCCACCACCACTGGCATTCAGATCTGCTGCAGTGTTGCATGTGATGCAGGGCAAATGCTGGCATGACCAGACTAATGTCATTCTTATTCCTTTATTGAGCATGTGGTTCTTGAGCTCCTACTTTGTGCCAGGCCCTCCTAATGTCTCAGCCTTGAACAAAAGCACAGAAATCTCTCCATGGGCAACTTAAGTGGGAGTGAGGAGAGACAGAAGGATTGAGAGCTACTGTATCCATACATGAACTAATGACTGCACACAATGTGGGTCTCATGCAGAGCAGCTGCTTATTGCTGCTTTGGATTTAATGTAGAGAGAAAGCAGGACTAGCTCCTATGCGCAGCATGACTCTAGAGGCCTGAGGGAGCTTCTGAGTGGTCTGGTAAGTCATGCTTTAGGATGCCAAGGTGGCTATTTCTGATCTCTGAAGTGACAAGGGTGAAGTCTGCTCACAGGCATGGGAAAGGGTTAAAGGAAAAGACAAAATGAATGCACGGAGTTCTGAGTGGTTGCCAAGGCTATTGTCATGTCACTTCATACTTGTGTTTCTGTTTTTATGGGCTACTCAGACTCTGGGGCTCAGGGGTTCAAGCCACCTGCTCTTCCCCAGAAGCTGGACCAGGCAGTCACACATACCATGGCATCACCCCAGAGCAGCTGAGTATCTTTAATCCGAGTGTCAAGATGTGTAAAGAACCATGTACCCACTTGCAACATGCCCCACCACATAGCATGTGTTCCCAGTGGCTCTTAGAAGAGCTTGTGAGCAGTCAGGGAACTCAGCAGTTCAGCCATGTGGAGCTTGGAGAGGAGATAGGGAAGGGGGGGCTTGTGAGAAATGTGATTACAGCCATGTAGATAAGAAGTTCCCAGCAAATGCATAAATAAAAGGCAGGCGGCAATACCCTGGGAATGGTCATTGGACTGGGCTTTCTCTACCTCCCCTAGTTGGATACATCCTGTAGGAGACATCCTAAGATCAGCCTCTGTCTGTCCAAGAGTCCTCCTGTGGGGGCAACCAGCAGGAGATGCTCATAAGAACATCCGGAGGAGTGGAATACAACAAGCCTCAAGTAGAGGGGATTTCCAGTCAGATTGTTGCTCTCCTGTGCCTGACTGGAAACACTGCACAGAGAAACATATGAAAGAGATACTGTGTTAACAGGTGGTTGTGTGACCTTTGGTCCCAGAGCTGGGCAAGACAGAGGTGGTTTCGTCACTCAAGACTGCACGGTACCCTCCCAGTACCAAGACACTCTTCCCTGTTTGTAAGGCAGTGATATCTTTCCAGGAGCCTTCCCCCTACCCCCGTCTTCACTCCAGGATGCTCTGTCCTGGTGAATCCATACGCAGATGCCCTCTGGGAGCATCAGAAACTGTTTAGTATGTGGCACGGGGTCACTCTATGTCACATGGAGTAGGGGGTGTCAGGTGGGAAAGCCATCTGCATTCATCCCAAGAGCTGAGTTTCAAGTACACTAGCTACCCTCTCCAGATGCTCCAGGGCTTGGCCTAATCAGTGCAGACTTGGGAGCTCATTACCTTCAATACCCAACCAGATTCATCACCTCAGCCCATATGGCTTCCCACCCTAGCCTGCCTACAGCAAGAGTCCTGGACTGAGTGCACGGGAGGCCCCTCATTTTCTCTGGCCATTTTTATCTGCCAGCCTCATCTGGATCCTTGACTCTGAATTCCCCACATGTCCTAGTTGTATCGGGAAGGATTTCTAACTTTTCCCCCACTGCAGTGCCCCGCACACCTGACTGTTGTACCCTTGGGTAGATTGTCTCACTACTTTACCAGAAGTAGCTGTGCCCTTAGTACCTTCTCCTTCAGACATCCAAGCAAAACCTCTGAGAACTACCAACCACCTTCCTGTGGCTCCCAGTCTATCCCTGGGCATTTATAATCTACAGTGAGGAAACAGCTTGGCCCCAGTTGAGGCTTCCACTGGTGTCCCAGGGCTTTTGAATGTATGAGAGACAGGGTTTACCCTGTACTAGGCACCAATACTTGGGGCTCTCAACTCTACTGGGCAGAAGCACTGGCTGTCCTCATGCTGACTTTCATTCACCAGTGACAGCACACTTTATCATCCAGGCCTTCTGCCTGTCTTCTCACCCACTTGTAAGGTGGAGCAGTGGTTCCAGTGGTCCCCTTCAGTGAGGCAGATATTAGACTTCCTGAACGATAGTCAGGGAAGATGGAACAGTTGTCCCTTTTAGACTACGGATGCCTGTGTACTGTGAAGTATTCCAGATGGGTTTGTGGGGGAAGGGTATCCCTCCTGCACTTGAAGGACTTGGCCTGGAGGCCTGAAATTCCTGAGCTCACCCGATGCTCCAAATGATGTTAATATATGTCTGTAATATCAGCAATAATTGGCAGTCCCCTAATTATTGAGCGTACAACCTGGACATTGCTCCATGGATGAATTTCTTGTTCACAGTAATATTGTCTTTCAGCTGAGCTTCACTACTGGGTCTCATGGCATCTAGTCATCACAACTGGAGAGTTTAAGACCGAGTCATTCTGAGCTGTCTGTCTCTCCTTCTGGCCCTGCTCAACATTCTCGTCCTGATATGACTTACCTGGGCCCATGGGAAAGGCCATATCCAGAGGAAGGCGGGGTCCACCTTCTCTCACATGCTAATTTCCCGAAGCCAGGGCTGGCCTCCTTCATGCATGCATACACATGTGTATGTGTGTGTGCACTGTTGAGGTCACTAAATTCCAATGAGCAGAGAGACCTGGAGACAAGCTCCTTCTGGACTGGTGAAGGGCTCAGCAGGTAGAGACATTTGCCATCAAGCCTAATGACCAGAGCTTCAGCCTCAGGACTCTCATGCTAGTAGAAAAAGTGATGACTCCACACTCTCAAGTTGTGTTCTGACCCCCACATGTGCACTAAGGCACATGTACACACACACACACACACACACACACACACACACACACACACACGTTGCATCCATCTAGTGGGAAACATTGCTTCCACTTTCCCAGTGTGTGTGTATGTGTGTGGGGGTATTTATTGGGAGGAACCAAAGGGGAAAATGAAATTTTGTAGACCGGGGGATGTTTTATTTTTATCCACAGGGTTGTTGTAAGTGGATCTCAGTCCCTGTGGGAAATCTCAGGCCGAGAAGGCTAGAAACAGATTTGATCAATGAAAGTCATTTCCAGACAGAACAAGCCATTGATAAATTCTAGCCCTGCCAGGTCAATCTGGCTCATCTGTTTCTGGGAGACAAGGAGGGAAGGGGAAGGAAGAGGAAGAAAGAGAGAGGGTGAAAGGGAGGGGGCAGGAAGGATGGCGCCTACTGGAAGGAGGCTCCTGAACTGGGCCTCCCTGCAGTCTCTTGCAGGCTGCCCCCCTCTTGCCCATGAATCTTTTATTTCCATGTCTGGGAAAGAGGAAGGGATGCAGGTTTCTGTCTAATTAGTGTGAGAGGATCTGGGATTGATCTGAGCTGTGATTGATGGATTCATCCCAGCTGCCAGCGGGGCAGTGGGCTACCCAAGGGAGGGCCAAGTGGATAGCTGGCTTCCTTAGCATTGCAGAGACTTTGGAAAGCAAAATGAACCCTCTCCCCACAACCTTAGTCCCCTTTTACAAAAGACTGAGGAGTGTGGTACCTGGAACAAGAAATATGATATCCTTAGGGTGGGGTCCTAGTTACACAGTGGCAGGCCCTGCCATAGTATAAAGGGAGGCAGAAAGAGGGCATGTGGGATTTTGATCTGTTTGTCCCACTCAAGGCTGTCTGTCCTTCCACCAGCAGCCCCTCAGCCCTGTAACCAAACTCCTCTACTGTGGCTGAGTGTGGCACATAGGGAGTGACCTGAAAGTCCCTCAAGTGAGTGTTAGTGTGACCAGGGGAGTCTCTCCAAGCCTGTCTCCTCACAGTTCTCCCTCGAGTTCTAGACTTTCCCAGCCAGAGTCTCTTAGACTATTCTTCCTGAGGAGACCTGGCCTGAGTGACAAGTGATATGATGAGACATGGTGGCCCATGGTGAACCATGTACTTGAACTCCATCTGGATCTGGGCCGTTCTTCCGTCACTCTGCCCTGCCTGCTGCATTGTACAGAGAGGACTGGTTGATGTCATGCCAGCATGCCCAGAGACTGGAGACCACTCCCAATGGCCATTTACTGAGATTGGTACCCTGCCTGCTGGTAATAAACAGTGTGAGTGGATCAAGGTTCAAGCTGGCAGAGAGCTCTTATGGATGGCAAAAGCCGTATGATTTACGACAAGGGTAAACCGAGGCACACAATAAAAAGAACGTCTTTCAGCCATGTTGAAGTGGATACTGACCTTGTGCCTGCTGTGCTTGCCTTGCCCCTTGGTGATTCCACATGGGCGCTTAAACCTAACAGAGAGATCAGCCCTGCGGAGTTGGTTAGTATATTGCTTTCCTGTTTCTTACCCATTTCTAGATGTCTTTTTGGGTCTAGCAGCCTGATGTGTTCACTGCCAGCACTAGCATTTCCCTCTCCCTAAGAGAAGTCCCCCCCACGCCCCCACAGCCTTGGCCTGTTGCTCCCAGAGGGCATTTGCTGATGCCACTCTGTTCTTGCTGTTGCCATTGTTTGTTCATTTGTTGGTTTTGGTCTCTGAGTTCCAAGAAAGATTTCCTGGGTTGCTCTGCTTGAAGCAGCCTAGATCTTCAGCTCTTCATCCCCTTAAGATTTTGGGTCGTCAGTCTCATAAGATTTGGGTCTTTAGGTCTTCAGCCCCTGAACTGGTGTTTTCAACCCTCCCCCTTCTCAGGATGGGGAGGATCCCTGGAGGATCCTGACTGTGCCACCCCCATCAACAGGTACCGTATCCTCTCGAGTATGTGCCCAGAACTGAGTTTCTGCACATGAAGAGGCAAAGTGAAAAAATATCCCACCAGAACAGTTTGTTAGCTTGGAACCGTCCGTGGGTCTAATCCTATCCCAGTTTAGGTTCTTCACCAACCAAGAATAAAGAGGCAGCAGGTGATTCTAGAAGGTTCCAGGCAGCCCACAGGTCCTCCCAGCCACCAGATCACCAGATGCGCCTCTTCCAAGAATAGGACCCTCTCCAAACACAGCACCTGGCCCAGAGGGGCCTCCTGGGTGCCACTACTACTACTGAGGCTGGCCACATCTGCCTGCTTGGTGACTCTGCACACTTATTAAGGGGACACACAGAGGACCTGTCCTGATCTTGCCCTGATTAGATGCTGTGTGATCTCATTGATATGAGCTGCAGCCTGTGGTCACAAGGTACCTGAGTAGCCAGTCATCCGAGCCAGCCGCTCTTCTGACAAGGGGACGCGTTGGAGGTGGGTGAGGGACTGAGCTGTGAAAGCAGGCCGGGAGCAAAGGAAGCCGAGTCCCAGGGCTGGCCCAGGATAGGACAGCCACCTATGGCTCATCCAAGTGGCACCACTTGGGACATGGAACCCATATGCTAAAAGTCTATGGGCCTCTTAGAGTCCAGAGTGACACAGAAAGTGGCCCTTTGCCTGCTGGTGCCTGTGGCCTTCATCCAGAACATCAGACACCCAGTAGCTGTCCCCTTCACCCTATCTCTAATGGATCCCCAGACAGCCTGAGCATAGCCCCTAGAGCAGTTCCCAGTGGGTGAGGGACAGACCACCCAGACATTGGAAAGTGGGGCTTACACCCTGATCACACTCTCACACCACCCGGTGCTCATTGAAGAACAGAGACTGTCAACTTTGGAACTCTCTTCCTGCCTGTGAGTTGGTGAGTTGTCTCCCACCTATGACCTGACTTTGCTTTTCTTGAGAGGCTGGGGCCAGGTCTGCCATGCTTCCTGCCATCTGTCTGACGCCCTAAATCCAGCCGGCTTGCCTCAGCACTTGCTTCCTGCTTGTTTGTGGATCTGAGTCACAAGGATACAGGTGGCTCTCAGGAACACTTTCAAAGTCACCCAGGTTTTCAGAGATGCTTCCGAGCCTCCCCCCACTCCGTTCCTTCCCCCACGACCCCCCTTCTGCAGGCGCTACTGCAGGCAAAGCAGGAAGGTGTGATTGGGAGCTTAGATCATCCCAGCTAGCAACACTTCCTAACAGGGCAGTACCTGTGACGCAGATCTTACTTAAGCCTGAATGTAATAGTGTCTGGAACAGACAGTATCCAGCTGCTCGCCCTCCCCAGTCCTTACTTTCTCTAGTTAGAAAATGGCTAGTCCTTTCTTAGATACTTGATGAGAGCTGATTACCATTGTGGTAATCCTCCGCTAAGAGGAGAGAAGGTGCCTTTCTCACCAAACTGGATTCATTTTCACTGGTTGGGCTGGTTAGCTCAGGGATGGGTTGTTTTAAAGGGAGGCTGAGCTGGTGTCCTGTCCCTGGCATGCTTGTCTGTGATTCTTCTGTTTCGTAGCAAGAACAAAAGCAGCCCCAGGCCCTCACCGACACCATTGCTCCTGGACTCCTCCCCCCAGGTATATCTCTTCCCTCATAAATAGCTTGGTCTCAAATAGTCCGTTACAACAACAGAATGTGATCTGACAGTACCTCTGCTCTCTAATACTGAAGTGCACAGTAAGAGGTCTCAGCACCAGATTTTGCCCATCTTTAATTTCTACAAAATGACTCAGGGATGCTGGTGGAACAGGTCATATGGAAAAACTTCCACAGAATTGGGCAAGATCTGGACTTCCTCACTGAGTCATGCCCTAACCAACCTGTTTGTTTGTTTGTTTGTTTGTTTGTTTTTAAGATTTATTTATGTTATGTATGTGAGTACACTGTTGCTATCTTTAGACATACCAGAAGAGGGCATAAGATCTCATTACAGATGGTTGTGAGCCACCATGTGGTTGATGAGAATTGAACCTAGGACCTCTGGAAGAGCAGATGGTGCTCTTAACTACTGAGCTGTCTCTCCAGCCCCCAACCTGATATTTTTAGAATCGAAGTTAAGACATAGATAAGGCATGATATAGAATATCACCAGCCAGGAGGGGACAGAACTCACAGGCCGCAGAGGATCAAGACTTTCATGCTGGAATCGTCCCAGCTCAACATTGCTACTGCCTGGGGTACTGCTGCTTGACATGGGCTACAGGGGAGTCAGAGGGTAGTGTGGTCCCTTTCTGCCTGTAGAGAGTGGACAGAGTGCAGTGTGGCTAGCAGAAGGATGAGCTCTGAGAGCCTCATCATCAATCAGGGCAGTGGACACCTCTGAGCTTAGTGTTCCCATCTGTGAAATTGGGTCCTTCAGCATCACCTGAAGGCCTGTAAGGAGTGAGACTTGTCCTCACCTGCGGGTCTCTGGGGTTGTGTTGTTAGAGCCTGTTGTCCTTCACTTGCTGAAATTATGGCTAAAGTTTTTAAAGCTTTAAAAAATGTATTCTTTGACAACCTTATACGTATATAAATACATAATACACCTTGATTATATCCTGCCTTATCCTTTCTTCCTCCTGTAGAACACATTCTTTCGAAGAAGGCCCTCTCCTACCATGTGTGTGAGTCCTGCTGTATTTATTTAGGCTACTTGCATGAGCATAGGTGTGGAATTCTCCTGGCGTACAGGCAGTTTACCAATGACGACAGTCCCTCCCCTTCCTCCTCCAACAGCCATCCACTGCATATGGCTGTTCAGGAAGGAGTGGAGCCTCATGACCTCTCTCCCCATCCAGGCTGGGAGGTTTTGGGCAGGTAGCCACAGCTGCTGTGTGTTCACAAGTGCAATGGTCTCATCAGGTCCAGAAGACAGTGTTCCACAGCACTTCCCCCACCCCCAGCTCTTACAGTCTTTCTGCCCACTTGCAATGTTCCCTGAGCCTTGCATGGTTGATACAGCAGTCCTATTTAAGGCTGATCATTCAGTCACCTCTTCTCTCACTGGGTCTAGCTTTGAGACTGCTTAACTGTTGTCCTCTTCAGAAAGAACCTTTTTGAGAACAGCACTAAACTATGGGTGTAAACGTGAGTATTTAAATTTATTCTTATTTTCTTTCTTTTTTTTTTAAAGATTTATTTTTATTTTATGTATGTAAGGACACTGTAGCTGTCTTCAGACACACCAGAAGAGGGCATCAGATGCCATTACAGATGACTGTGACCCACCATGTGGTTGCTGGGATTTGAACTCAGGACCTTCGGCAGAAGAGTCAATGCTCTTAACCCCTGAGCCTTCTCTCCAGCCCAACCAGTGTTTCTATTCTTTTGTTTTTGTTTTTTGGTTTTTTTTTTCCGAGACAGGGTGAAGATTTATTTATTTACTATATGTAAGTACACTGTTGCTGTCCTCAGACACACCAGAAGAGGGCGTCAGATCTCATTACAGATGGATGTGAGCCATCATGTGGTTGCTGAGATTTGAACTCAGAAGAGCAGTCAGTGCTCTTAACCGCTGAGCCATCTCTCCAGCTCTCTTATTTTCAGTCATATGTGTCTGTGTATGTGTGCAGTGCCTACAGAGTCCAGAAGAGGACACTGGAGTTACCAACAGTTCTGAGCCACCTTGTGAGTGCTGGGAATTGAACTTGGATCCTCTCTGCAAGAGCAGTCAAGTGTTTTTATCGGTTAACCATCTCTCCATCCCCCCAACCTGAATATTTAGAAAGCAGTTTGACACCGTGCCTGTTTAGCAAACCAATGTGAGGAATGTTCTTGGTGGTAAAATAAACATCACATTAGTTATTTTAGCCATTTTTAAGTGTGCAGTTCCATGTCCTCGAGTCCCTGCCATCATCTGAACATCCTCACTTTGCAGATCTGAAACTGGATATATGACATCTGAGTTTAACTGTCCCAGGACTCACAGTAATTTTTAAAAAGGAAAATTAGGTAGAGATGATGACATACACCTTTAATCCTCAAACTTGGGAACTAGAAGCAGGCAAGTCTCTGTGAGTTCAAGGCCAGCCTTAGCTACATATAGTGAGTTTCATAGACAGACTGTGAAATGCCTTTGCTCCCTCCACACACTAATAAATACAAAATATATCAAAATGAAAGATTGGCCATGATGCATTTTAAATTTCATCCAATCTTTCCATTAGACCACATAAAATCATTTCTAGTGTAAACTCCTTACTCGGCCACAGGATACCCTGAGTCATGCATCCATGACTCAGCACTGGACAGCCAAAACCTGTACCGAAGGCTCCTCAGAGTCGTCTGCACCCTCCACCCCCAGCAATGGACAAAAACTGTGTGTTTAAGGTATACAACAGGGTGTTTGGATATAAACATACATTGTGAACTGATTACCATAATCAAGCTAATTAGCATACCCATCACCTCACAGGCTTATTTTTTTTCCCTCATGAGAACATTTAAAAATATGTCTTAATGGGTCTAGGGAGATGGCCCAGTCAGTGAAGTATTTGCCATTTGAGCCTAAGAGCCAAATCCATATCCCCAGCACCCATAGCTAGGTGTGGTGGTGTGTGCCTGTAATCCTAGTGCTGGAGGAGTGGACACAGGTACATCCACGGCACTCACTGGCAGCCGATCTTACTGGTGAGCTTCAGGTTCAATAAAAGACTTAGTCTCAAAAACTAAAGTAAAGTTCTTTTGAGGAAGAGACCAGACATTGACTTCTGGCCTCTGCATACATGTACATACATCACACACACACACGCGCGCACACACACACACACACACACACACACACACACACCTCTTAGCAAATTCCAAACCTCCACTTCCTTTGTTAAGTGGCATCATCCTTCTGTACCTCAGATCTCCAGAATTCACCCCTCTTGTCTCAATAGAACTCTGCCTTTTGACCAACATCTCTGATACCTACCTTCCAGCCCCCTGGTAACCACCCTGACCCCACCCCCCAGTATGTCCACGATGCGATGATGTTTGTCTTTCTGACTTTGTTTTTTTTCTACTGAACATGATACTGGTTGAGTTTGGTGATCTGTTTTCTCTAAAATGAGTAGGTTGGCCTGAGATAGCTGTTTCCCACCACTTTTAAAAACAGAAGTGGATTGTTGAGATGACTCAGTAGGCATACCCAGCAATGGATTTCAATCTTCAGGACCCATGTGAAAGGAGAGAACCTACTTCTAAAGGTTGTCCTCTGACCAGCACATACACACACACACACACACACCCATTCACACACATGTACATAAAATGTAAATGTGATAAAACCCCAATCAATAAATACGGAAGTATCTTTTTGAAGTGAAATTCCACACAAGATCCCCACACAAAACTAGCATCAGGGGCTGGAGAGATGGCTCAGCAGTTAAGAGCACTGACTATTCTTCTAGAGGTCCTGAGTTCATGGTCCTGAGACACGGTAGCTCATAACCATCTGTAATAGGATCTGATGCCCTCTTCTGGTGTGACTGAAGACAGCTATAGTGTACTCATATAAATGAAATAAATAAATCTTTAAACAACAACAACAACAACAACAACAAAGCCTAGCATCAGGCTTCTTATAAAGGAGTCTCTGAGCTAAAACCTAGAATGTCCACTATCAAGTTGCTAAGTGAGAAAAATGGGCCCACCTGAGGGCATGAATTGGGAATCATGGGTTGTAGTGAACGGTTTGCTTGGCTGCCTGTCTTGACATGTGATCACTTCTTTTTTCATGCACAGAACATAAACTTGGGAAGGTGCTGACCACCTCAGGTGCACAGTTGTCAGTGACAGTTCTCTACTTGGTCAAGTTGTGGTTGGTGAGCTCGTCCCCCTTGTGTGAAGACAGATCTGGATGCTGGGCAGAACAGTCACATTTGCTCCTGTGAGGTCTATGAAGAGCAGATCTCGGTGACACTATCAGAAGCAAGTCCATGCCTACTTGTCCTGAGTGGAGTCTGACAGGCATGCTCCATTCTGACCTTGGCCCTCACAAAAGATACTATGTGACCTCCACCATCATTGGTGTCCCCTGATGTCCACTGAGGTGTCAAAATTATGTACTTAGCTTTTAGGGTGAAACTGTGGTTTGAAAACTTAGCTATGTCAACCTAGTGGAATTTATCTCAAATGTCTGTGGAATCCCTTCTGAAGATCTCTGTCCCATAAATCCTGAGAGAAATAGTCCTCGGGTTTGGTGTCCATCAGATTTAGTGTGGTAAATTTCAAAACTCAGTGAACTGTCTCCCGGAGGATTTGTAGAAAGGCGGGTGCCTGGGTCCCACCCACAAAGATGTAGACTTGGTAGGTCTGAGGTAAGGGAGAGCTGAGAGTTTTGTTTTGGACAAGCTTCCAGAAGTTCTGGTGGCAAGATTAGGGTTTATCTATTTGAAGTCTTCTTCACCAGAGCTCTCTTGGGGCCCTCCTTGCTTTAACCACACGTGACAGTGGTTCCCCTCTGCTCTGCCGTCCTCTCTTCTAAGGTATGATAGCCCAGCCTCCAGACACTTAGTCAGGATGCTCTCAGCTTGGAAATGCTCTGCTGTACCGAGCAAGAAGGTCTTCTCAGGTCTGGTTCCTCACCTGCCTTTAGTTGGATGTGGTCTGGCTGAGCCCTGTTTTTGCCCGTATCGAGCTGTGGCATTTAAGGGAGACTGTTTACATCCCGCCCTCAGTTTCCTGTCCCCATTCTCAAGTCACACATGTAACTCCTACTATACCCACAAGGATGATGGATTTAAAAGTGACTTGTAAATGATCCACCCATTGCCTGTTGTATGTAGCATGCAAGGAGAGATCACCATCTGTGGCCTCTCCGGATTGGACCCATCCCCTAGGGGAGGCGTATGACAGTGAGTGTCTGTGAAGTCGATCAAG
The DNA here is from genome assembly GCA_019843815.1 of Montemys delectorum. Taxonomy (NCBI): domain Eukaryota; kingdom Metazoa; phylum Chordata; class Mammalia; order Rodentia; family Muridae; genus Montemys; species Montemys delectorum. The sequence goes on from JADRCD010220200.1 coordinate 12,321, forward strand.
ATAATGGGGCAGATCAGGGCATTTTAGGAGGGGTTTAAGGTCTTCTGTGTTCTAGAAGGTTCGCTACAGACTAGAATTGGCACTTTGGCCTATGGGTCTCATCCCAGCCCACTCAGGAATCTCCTCCATATTGATGGGGATTCACTGAGCCCCATGCTCACTCCACTTACATCCCTGTCCCTTTGGGCCTTGTTTTTCCTGGAGCCACCCTTTGCATTTTGCTCTTGGCCTCTACATGGCTGCTGAGGGTGCCAAGCTGATGCACCGCAAGAGGAAAGCTCCGTGATGCTGCTGATGCTGGCGGTGATGCCGATGGTGCGAGCTGAAAATGGGCTGCTACGTCATCGTCGTCATCGTTATCATCATCATCAGCACAGCCATCAGATCGCTGGCACCCGTGCTGGGTTGGCTGTTTGACATAACTTAGTCCGTTGAACTTAGGACAGCCTCTTGAGGTAAGTATCATCGTGCCCATTTCCCAAGTGAGGAAACCGAGGCACAGACTCAGTCAGTGCTGTGTATTAGTGTTCCTTTACCGTAACAAAACACCTAAGGCAAGCTGCTGCTGAAGAAAAGGGAGTATATTCAGCTCATCATTTTGGAGGCTAACAGTCCAGAGAGCATGGTACAGGCTCTGATGAGGTCACGTGACTATTGGCAGGAGCGAGTGTGATCCCGTGGCCAAACAGGAACTCGGAAGGCTGCGGGAGGGGCAGGCTTCAAGCTTCATCACAGTCTTCTTGTGGGAATTAATGGAGGTCCATGGAGAAACATCTTCATTTCTCTCAAGACTGCACTCACAATTGACCTAAGGGCTTTTGTGAAGCCCATTCCCTTAAAGGCTCCCAAGCACCCTTGCGAAGTGCCACCCTAGAAACCTAGACCCCAACACAAAAGCCTCTGGGGTGGGAGAACATCCTAGCATGGGCCTAAGATACCCCGATACAGTGTCTGTATATGACACTCAGAGCCTTTGAGGGTACCAATAGGAAATGCCACCACCTTCACCTACCACGGGTGACCTCTCATGTGTGACCAAGTGATGCCTGTCCATTCAAAGAATCACTGTTGCTGAGTAGATGGCATTGGCAGGATAAAGATAGAGATACTGTGCTTGTTGGGTTGGATGGAGACTGGAGAAGATTGGCGATGGGTATCAAACACCCCACTTCTGCCCAGCCCCTCTCAGCCCCTCTGTACTGAGGGAGGCAGGGGAAACTGAGAGAAGTTTGCAGCTGTCCCACTAGGGACATGATGGTCACATGCACTGGTACTTTTAGGGTTTAAGCCTGGGGACAAAGTTGTCATTATTTCCATCCAGTTATAGGCTGTTATCTAGCTATGCTTTCTAAGCTCCAGATAGTTCCCTTTCTAGGAAGCACTCCTCCACCACACACACACACACACACACACACACACACACAAACACACACACACACTTCCTGCTTTGCACTGTCCTTGTGCCATTGTCTCTGCCCTCTTACTGTGTGGCCAAGCCATGCTTATTTAAACAAGCCATGCTAATTTAAAGTTCTAGCTTAGGTCTGGCCTCCTCAGGCTGTCTTCTTGGGTCTTTGAAATTTTCACTGACTTTAGGTTCCCCATCCATGCAACATTTCCTCCTTAACTCCACCCCAACCCTTTCCTCCCTTCCCCTCCCTTAGCATTGACCCATCCCTACAAGTTCATTCACTCTACCTGGGAGGTGTGTTCTCTCTGTGAGTACAGGCAGCACCTGTGTCTGGGTTTATTCTGGTCCTCAACTGTGCTCTGAATTCTGTTATTGGCTCTTGCCTTGTGTCTGCTGGATGAAGGACACAGGGTTGGAGTGATGAACCACTGTCCTTGGAACTGGACATTCTAGTTCTAGTCTTGGCTCTGCTGCCCCACCTGGGCCAGCTTGCTCCTTTGCAGCCCTCAGACTCCTCATTTGTAAATAAGGTATTGAACACTGGAAAAGCTCTGTCTCTAGTACTCACCAGAACCATTAGGGAACTTGTTAAGATGTATGATCCTGAGCCCCCTTTAGAGTAATCACCAGAAAATCCAAGGTAGATCTGGGCATCTGCGTAATTCACACACAACCAGGAGGTTGATTGATGTAGGATGTTGCCGAACTATTCTTTGAGTAACTTGTGTCTAGGGAACTTTGAGAGGTAGGAGGAAAGGGCTGTAGAGTGGTGCCTACAGTGATCGGAGGAGGAATCATCCTTACCATCATCAACACAATCATCTTTATTCTCAAACCGTCAATCGTATTATAGTCACCATCAGCACCAGCACCACCATCTCTTTATCTTCATAACCACGATCGCCATAATTACCATCTTCTTCCTCACCATCCTCTTATGGTCATCTTAGTCACTAGAGCAATCAGCCAGACTATAGTCATCACCATCTATATCACTGTCATGATCATCACTACCATGATTGTTGCTCATTGTCATCCATCCCCTGTATCATTATCATGTCCAACATCTTCCCCATGTCTGTTATCCTTTCCATCACCTCATGATTAGCACCAACATCAATACTGTCCTCATGACTTCATCATTACGACAATCAACATACCACAATTACCATCATCATCCCCCGCCATCGTCATGGTCTCCTTGATCATCAGCGCCACCTCTCCCATCAGCAAGGACACCGCCGCTCAGTGCTCACTGTAGATCACTAGTGTTCCTGTCTTTATGGTCATTGCCTCCTTCAGCCTCCTTAGGGGGGCTTGTGAGCTGATGTCTAAGGGAGGCTGGGAACAGTGACTCACCCCTGTACTCCCAGAACTTGGGAGGGCAGGGCAGGAGGAATGCTGGAACTTAAAGGGCAGTTTGGGCTACGTGTTAAGTTCAAACCAGTCTGGGGTAGAGTGAGACCCTACCTCAAATAGAAAAAGTTCTAAAGGACTTTTTAGTCCCCCAGGCTTGGGCTCCAGTCTGTGGGACCTCCCACTGCTCAGCCATCTGTTGCAGGAGTGACCCATGTCTTTGGATGGGGACACACAAGGCATTGCCTTGCGTCTTCACACTCCAATGTGTTTACACCAGGCCGGCTTCCTGCCAAGCCCTGCTTTGAATTCAATCCAGGACACTTTTCTATGTTCATAAAACAAAGATTTTATTTTTTCCTTCTCTCCAAACCTCTTTCTGCCCACTCGAAGCTCCTGTGAAAACAGCCCTGGTAGCCGAGCCTCAGGCCGGTCTGCATCCTTGCGCTCTGTACATAGGCTCTGCCTTTCATTACCACAAATGACTTTGCTCAGGGGCGAAATATGGTTTCTCTCTGCAAAACTGCCATTTTTAGGCAACACATAGAAGGCAAGAGAGACGACTTCACTCTTCCTTCCCCTGGAAAACCCCACCAAGATGTTGTTTTCCTTTGCTTTCTCTGGAGGGGAGATATTTTTTGACAGCTTTCGTCACCAATCTGGCTCTCGGCCCCACAGCTAGTGCCAGCTTGTAAAGGGAGCAAAAGAAAGCTTAGATGAGCAAAGACAAGAGTCTCCCAGAGGGGCACAGCACCCCAGCACTCAGCAGTTGTAGGTGCCCCATGGCAAACCCAGCCTCCCAGCCCACAGGGACCACCTTCCTTACTGAGGGGCCTGAATTGGGATGTGTACTGGCTTTGTAATGTCCTGGCAGCATAGAGACTGGCCACTTACTAAGGTCCCTTGATTGTCCTCTTAAAATCACATTCTTAGGGACTTCCATGACACAGAATGGAGAAGGGTAATGTGTTTGGGGTTGCAAAACACCAAACAGATATAGATTCTGCCTCAGTACCATCTAGCCCAGCACTGGGAGGAGGAGCTGAGTGAAACTGGCATCATACTGAGGAGAATATTAGTGGGGGAAATGTGGACAAAGTTCTGGTTCCCAGGCAAGGTTCATGTAACCAGAGAAGCTTGAAGCAGACAGAGATAGAGGCAATGCTTGAGATGATGAATAAGTTTCCTTTTCAGGACACAGGGCTCATCTGAGACTACTGAAGTCCTCTGTTCACACTTCTCTCTCCGCATACAGGCCCAGTGCACCCCCATCTGTGGCTGGAAAGAGAGAGACCTTTAGATACTGTCAGCAGCTTCTGATGTGCCTGACTTTTGCTTTCCTGGGCTTGTTTCCGAGATCCTCACCGTCTTGGTGTTCAATTTGCATGGCCTTAGCTCCTATACTGCTGCTTGGCACTATGGGTCCCGTGGTCTAGAACCGAGACAACTTCACTGCTTTGCCATTTCCACTATCTATGTCTTCTGCCTGCTGCAGACCTTCCTGCTTATCTACCTCCTAGATTTCCAGAATCTCTCTGAGCTGGGCCAAAAAGGGGGTTGTCTGAGATGCCCAGCAAGAATGCAACTGAACCATTAGACCACATGGTCAGGTGGTGGATCTTCAAACATCCCAGACACTTCTTTCTTTTATCTCTCTTGGAGGATTTGATCTCAGCACTAGATTCTAGTTGGCTTGTCCTGAGCCAGGTGTTTTTATGACGAGGGACAGAATTCAGAGAAGGGCTTCTGATTGGCTTGGCTTGGGTCAGGAGCACTCAGCAGCAGTCAGTGGACAGGCAGAGCCACCTCATATGAAGCTATGGGGATGTAAAATCAGAAGAGAAGTCAGGAAAAGAGGCCACTGTGAGCTGAAAAGAGCTATCTTCATGCCCTCCATGCCACTGTGCCTTTAACTCATGGTCCTACTTCTCTGAGCTCCAGGTCCCACATCTTTAAAACAGCAACAAGGTTACCTCTCAGCCTTTTAGCCAAGTTCAAGCATACAATGACAATTAAAACATCCGCTTCATTGATGTTGTGATCATGAGAAAACATATGCAGTAAATGGCAGGGGAGTGGGTGTCCTGCGGTGGGTCTAAGGGCTTTTCCTCAGCTGCCCCCCATTTGAAGGCTTTTGAGTAAATGCACGGGACTGGGAAGATCTCACTACTCCTCAGTACCCATCCAGACCTAGGACACTGGTGAGCAAAGTTCAGACAGAACCTGGTCCTGTTATACAGCCATGATCCCTCACCAAGCTCCTCTTGATGTTATTTAATATTGGGATGTAGAGGGCATATCTTGCAGGGGTTATTGTGTCCCTGAAAAACTGACCAGAGGAACAAAGCTGCAACAGAGGCAGGGACAGTTTACTAGCTAAAGGTATATGGCAAAGGGAAGAAGCCAGACAGAGCAGGCGAGAACATGGAGTAAGTTGCACATGTCCATGGAATTGCTCACACAGAGGTAGGACTTCCTGTGTTAGATGCTGTGAGCTTTCTGGCTCATTTGTATAGCATGGTTTTCCATGGATTGTCTGTTACTTGTAGTTCTACATATGATATCACGTGTCAGGTATCTCATCCGCATCTTAGATACCCACTTGTCAGTATGCCACTTAGTACTACAGTGACCCTCAAGTTACTCTAAAACAGTAGTTCTCAACCTGTGGGTCATGACCTCTTTGGGGGTCAACCAACCTTTTCACATGGGTTGAATATGAGATATTTATAAATTCATAACAGTAGCAAAATTAGTTATGAATTAACAAAATAACTGAGGAACTGCATTAGCAGGTCTCAGCATTAGGAAGGGTGAGAACCACTGCTCTAGAGTGGCTGCTAAAGATACTGTCTGCTGTCAAGGTGAAGGGACTGTGCACCGAGGACGGTGGACTACCTCCTCTGGCTTATAGAAGACATCAGCTGCCAGGCTAGTGGCTTTGCACAGAAGCCCTGGAGGCTCTGGGAAGTCTGGACGGACCAATAGGTTTTATGGCTGGACTTGGGATTGTCCTGAAAAGTCGATTGTCACTCGTATGGAAAGAGAAGACGGGTGAGTGTTCTTTAGGTCAGGGGACAGACGGTTGAGCTACATAAAGGTGAAAATGATTCCGGCTTAGGCAAAGGATACAGAAAGCTGGAGAAGGGTCTATGCAGTATGAAAGGGGCAGGCATAGGCAGGAGCCCAACGTTCTGGTCCGATAATGGAGAGGAGATGCCCATAGCGTACACTGTGACATGCTGCACACAGGCTGCTGGATTGCTGCAGGGGTTGGATTGGGAAAGGAAGCCTGGCGGCATGGAGGTCACATGGACTGTTACAGTTCTCTTGTGGGTGGAAAGTGGCCAGAACCAGGGTTGCTGACAGCCACGGAGGAAAGGCTAACCCGTGAGGAAGTCTGAAGGGAACAGTGAGAGGGGAAATTTGAGTATGAGAAGAGTTGGAGTCCCAGGTTCCCGGCAGTGGGAGGCTTAGGATCTGAAGAAGCACAGGCATTCATTTAACTAGTGAGTGCAGAGACAACAAGACTTCTAAAGGCATTAGTGCTGACAGTATCCAGAGACACAGGAGACAATACAGTCTTTATACGAGACCATGGGTTTGCTATGGGGTTTCAGGGTCCTCATTTAAAAAAAAAATAGGGCTCAGTAGACGACGAGGCCCCAAAGGGAAAGTGTAGAAAGGATGATGGAGGTTTGATGGGTGTTCTTGGGATAGCACACATGAGAGAAAGGACAGGATCATCCTCCAGGGCTGGTCTAGACCAACTTCACGGGGCTCTTCTAGTTGCAGGGCAGGGATGATGGGGGGGAGGAGGAGGAGGAGGAGGAGGAGGAGGAGGAGGAGGAGGAGGAGGAGGAGGAGGAGAGAGGGGGTGGTGGAGGTGGGGCTTCTCTTGTTCTCTGTGCAGCTCACAGCTGAAGAAAGTGAGGAGACTTGTGCCCAGAGGCAGCTCAAGGGTCACCCACAGTGGGGCCCAGTGCTATCCCTGCTAATCACAAGGGATGTGTCCTTGGACCAGCCACTCCACGATAACCTCTGTGTCCACATGTCCATTGGGCTGATGGTGTGGAGTAGGGGAACAACACATGAGAGACCTTTGTCCAGTTTTTGTTGTGTTTATTAAGAGATGGGTTAGCTGTAACTGTTACCAAGGAGACAGGTACACATCTCAAGTGCTAAATGTTATGGGCAGGACTCCTGTGATATCTGGCTGGCTCAGCACAGAGATGGGGCATTTATTTATACACAACGGTAACATGGCAGTGAGCTTGTCCAGGACACTGTGGCAAGTTCTGTCTCCACTCTCCAAGGGGGATAACAACACCTCAAAGCTTCACCTGTCACTCATCCAGGTCACCCACTACCTGGCATACATTAGTACCAATAGATCAGGGACTGTATTTCACACACCAGGATACGTATTCAGGAATTCAAACTCATGAGTTCACAAGCCTCCAATCACAGGCCCATGCCACGGAGGGAGGGAATTAGTCTTTTGTTTCACATGTGACTTGAGTTCACCTCACTTCTCACACTTACCAAGTCTGGCATGCATTAGATTGAGTGTGTGAATTCTCCCCTCAAAGCCTCTTGGGAGGAAGCACTTGCCCCTGGTCACCTCTCTAACTTGTCACCTCTCCTCACAACCCAGATGTCTAGCTCTCGGCTGCCCTTGGTAGGTCTTCAATCATGGTTTTCTGAATAGACTCCATCAACCAAAGGCATCAGCTCCTAGTGAAAAGGGGACATTGGGCAGAAGAGGCTCTGAAGCCAGACGCTGTTAAAAAAGTGTTGAAAGGCAGAAAGGACATCAAAGGTAACTACAGAAGGGAAATTTTGATTCACTCAGACAGGAGCCTGGTAGAGGTGAGCACAGGGTGCTGGTAGATGGATATGTTTGAGAGACGTGGTTGGATGAAATGTCTGGAAATCTGTCCCAGGCATTGGAACTTTCATGAAAATAATTCCTGTGTGAGGAATTCCAACCACTAATAGAAGGGAGTGCGGTTGCCCTGATCCCTTCAGGCCCTCATGCTAGAAAAGAGGTGCTTAGCACTCCTCATGGGCCTTGGTTCCTGGAGGCTGTGGGGAGGGAATCTCAGAGCCATGTACGTGGAGACAGGTTGGAAATAAGAGGCCAAATGGCAGTCAGTTGTGACTGCTTTAGGGAGTGTCCAGTGGGCAAAACTTAACAGTGGCTTTGCGGAGAGTAGGGACTGAGCAGACATCTTGTGTCTTCATTCCGAGTGTGTAGGAGTCTTTGAGAACCCAGTCTGTCTTGTTACACACACACACACACACACACACACACACACACACACACACACACAATTGAAGGGACAGGCAGAGCTGCAGGTGGCTCTGCAACAGAGAACTGTGATCAGCATGGTAACAGGAGATGCCTTTGTGGATGCAAATCCCAAGCAGACATCCATAGAAGGGCAGGGAAATCTTTATGCTTCAGCTACCTTCATCCCAAACTGACCTAGCTGCTTCCAAAATGGAGCTAGAAAGCATGTCCTTAGGTACAAAGTAATCCTTAACCAAGGCTGGTCTTCTGCTGTTCAGCTAGGCCCCACCTCTGTCCCTTCAGGGTAGGGTGATTGATTCACTGTGTCCCAGACCACCAGGGTCAAATGACTTGGGGCCTTGTGAAGCATTCAGTCTGTCCATAGGCAGAGTGGGATGGGGGAGATTAGGGTTCCTAGTGCACATTCGGCAAGCTGTTCCCCTGGGCAGGAGTGGGAGGCAGGATACTGGGGCTGTACTGCCTGGGAATTGGGAGTCGGAAACTGCACAGAGGCCTGGCTGTCCTTCCACCCCCACACTTCTCACTGCCACCCCAGTAATTGAGAGAGTTCCCGTCTTCCCGGTTTTTTTGTTCAGCACATCAGAGGTGGCGGCTGGGCCTTCAGTCAGGAGTCTGAGCAAATTGGAGCTGAAATTGTCTCAGCGGGTAAGGGACTGCCAGCGCAGTCTCTGTGGATGGGCAGGGAGAAGGCAAGTCTCCAGGCCTGTTGATGGTGTCTCCTTCACACTCCATGCCAGGAGCCCAGACCTGCCCTTTACGTTAGGACTCTAGCTCTACCCCAGGACCAGGGCTGTTACACGGGTCTGAGAAGAACTGGATACTGATTTGTTAACTGCTGGTGACAAATAGCAATGTGGAAATGGACTATCCATTTCTGTAGGCTGCCCGACATAACTGGGGCAGCCTATGACTTGGCAAAAGTGGGTGCTGGTATAACAAGCAGAGCACCATACTTACTTGGTATTTAATTTTTTAAAAAAATGTTTAAAAAATATACATATATATATATATATATATATATATATATATATATATATATATATGTGACCTGGGTGTATCTGTGCACCATGTGCATGCAGTGCCCAAGAGACCAGAAGAAGACATTGGATCCCCTGGAACTGGAGTTACTGATAGTTTCCCGTCGTTATGTGAGTGTTGGGTCCTCTGGAAGAACAGCCAGAGCTCTTAACCACTGAGCAATCTCTCCAGCCTCCCCCAACCCCGACCCCCACCACAACCATCCCTTCCCCGACTTGGCATTTTATGTAGGTTCTAGGGCTTTACCCATTAAGCCATCTCCACAGTCCCTTCGTCTTCTTTAAGAGAGGATCCTACGTGTTCTTGAGCTCACGTATTCTGCTTGGAAGGGGCAAAAGTCTAGAAGCCATTATGAAATATGCTGGGTTCTGAAGAAAGAAAACAAACTATCAATTTGGATCTGTGTTCTGAATAGAAGGTGTTAAACAAGGCATCACCTCTGCCCCGTGGGTTAACATTGAGGTCACCTTTCTTTGAATGGAGCTTAATAGAAGCCTGCCACATCCGGAAGGAAGCTCTCAGCAGCTGTCACTGTGGCAGTTGCATGTTCTACTCCTAGCGTGGTCATAATCCCATCTTGTCTCAGCTGCACCACGTCTGGGTTCTTGATAGCATCCCCTTGTTCTGTAGCACATGCAATGTCTAATGCCCATCGATGCACCTAGTCTCCTCCCTCAACAAGGCAGATATGTGAGGTGATGGAGAATAGGGGTTGAGGTGCCTTATAGCCATGAACATTTGCTCGGTAGAAGGTTCTAAATTCTCAGTGTCCTGCTAACAAATTGTCTCACTATCCTAAGACAATGATCACCTTCCTGTGGTGTATACTGTGGAACATTCTTATCTGACAGTAGCCCAGGACTCTTACACTCAGCCTGGGAATCAAGGGGTGGCTGACACCCAGAGAACCATGCACTGGGGATAGGAAGTACTCAGAGCGTTTCTCCATGTTAAAGCCATGTCACTGGTAAGGGCACAGTACTGTCCAGGCAGCAGGCATGTATGTCCATGCTCCGGTCCCACATTGAGAACACAGGGCCTCACACAGGGTCTGATTAGCTGGGGCTCCATTTTTACTTCCCCAGTGACTAGACTGTGGGTAGTCACAGGAAGGTGCTCAGAATGTGACAAGCACATCAGCCTCCTGCCTTTGAATTCCTTGAGCTTGGACCAAGTCCGGCACCACCAAGAGCTCAAGCTCCAGTACTACCAGCAGCCCAAACCTCACTCCTAAGAACTTGGTTTGAGGGTCTCTCATCTTGTAACCTGCCTTTAAGCTCCCTATTCCAGTTATCAAGACAAGGAAAGGATCATGACTCAGCTAGGGAGAAAGGCCCACTGTCATCTACTGTCATCTGCTCCAATGAGCTCAGCCTTCCTCAGACAGCATGCCCACTTGCCTGCCATGATAGAAGGCTATTCTCCCATCTCTGTCTCCTCATTTACCCTCAGTGAAGGTCTTCAAGCCAACTTGCCCTTCACACTGAATCTGGCTGCCGGTACACTCAAACGTTAGAAGCATCAACTTGGAGAAGGCTAGGGTTTACCTTTCAGGGTCGTATACTGTGCGTGGGTGCCAGGCACTCTGGTGTCTGTGTGACTTAGCATAGACTCTCCTCCAGGCTTTAGACATGCAACCAAGAAGGAGGATGTAAATTTTACCTGGGGTTGTGGAGTGAGGAAGGAGTCTGAGGAGCCTTTATGTGTCAGGATAGCTCTAGGGCAGGACTGGGCAGGGGTCAGTTCTGGTGTGTGTGGGGGGGGGGCATAACGGGAGAGATAGCACCTCTGGCAGAGTCTCAGCACTGGAGAGATGTTTCTTGGGAAGCAGCATGGAGGTTACCAGGCGGAGCATGAGCGAGCTTCAGGAAGAAGGTGAAGGCCACGGCGTGGCAAATGTTTGTATCTGCTGTGGGTGTTCTTGGCAGTGGGGAGCTATTGAGGGTACAGGGCAGGAGATAATGCCCCTCGTTTCAGGAAGACCATTTTGGTTATTGCTTTAGACTGGAACATCATCCAAATCCTGCATATTAAAGCCTTAGTCTTGAGCTTGGTGCTATTTGAAGGTGGTGTGATCTCTAAGAAGTGGCGAAGGGATCCATATTGGCCCAGGACCCCCCAAACCAAGCTCTCATCCCGAAGGAGATTTATTTGCCACAGAGGGACAAAGGGCAGGGAGTAAGAGCCAAAGACCAGTGGATAGAAGAGAAGGGGGAAGGCACAAGGGAGAGGGAGAGGGGATATTTGTCCCTGATTGGGGGTGGAGTGACATAGAAGATACAGATGTGGCCGCTAAGCAAATGGGGATTTATAAAGGTAAAATGGGAAACCATTAAAATGTTAATTGGACGTGATTAATTAGGGCAGCCAGAGTGGGCTTCTGCTTGCTGGGCTTCACTACTTTAATGGCTGGACCTTGGTAGTCAGCCTCAGGAGGAGGAAGTGGCCAAATAAGGGGATAGACCTTGAGGGTTGCTTTAGGAATGTAATCTAAAGGGTTTTGTTAGTTTTGTTTTTGTTTTTGTTTTTGTTTTTGTTTTTGCAAGGCGGAGTGGGAGAGAAGGACAAGGCCTGCCAGAGCCACGTTTGCCATCCTTGGGTTGGCTAGAGTCCCTTCAGGTTGGGCCCAGTGGAGAGTTTTAGGTCACTGGGGGTGCCGTCTCCTTAAGGGGATTGTTCTTCTGCCCTCTTTGTTTTGTGCCTGGCCCCACCAACTCCTTCTGCCACATGCCCTTGCTGCAATGCACTATGCTGCCATAGGCTCTTCTGCCATGGGCCAAAACCCTTCAAAACTGTGAGTCAAAATAAAACCTTTCCCTTTTTACTTAAGCGGACCGTTGTAGGCATTCATTGAAGTAGTGAAGAGCTGACTGACATTTTGGTGGTGGGCTGAGTAAATTTGATGAGAGCAACAGCTTTTGACAAACAAGCCCATGTCCCTTACAAGCATATTCTCAACTGGGACACGTGTCATGGCCTGGAACAGTGGGAACTTGTGATGTCACCTGTAGTTTCCCCTCTAGACCTCAGGCAGTTCTCAGCTGCTGGCCCCTCCTCCTTGCCCCCTCTACTATAGTTTGGTTTTAGAGTATCTCCCCAGAGCCCATGTGTTGAAGATGTCCCCAGCATGGTGCTAGTGGGAGGTCGTGGGGACTTAGAGAGATGGCGCCTGATGGGAGATCTTTGGGCCACGGGGATGGTCTTCTCCCCTCTCTCTCCCTTTCTTCCCATGACAGTTACTTCTCTCATTGCTGGAACAAAGCTGCCTGACAAGAGCAACTTAAGGAGAGAAGGAAGGGCTCATAGTTTCAGAGGGTGGGGAAGGCAGCTTGTCCATGTGCAGCAAATGAGAAGCAGAGACAATAGCAAGAGCCGGGGATCTTCAAAGTCTCACCCCCTAAAAGTTACCCAGCCACAGCCTTTAAAATAACACCACAACCTGGGGGGGGGGGGGCAGGTTCTCAAATCATGAGCCTGTAAGAGATGTATTAGACTTAAAAGAACAGCAACCATGATTGTTATAGCCAGGTTAATTTACCATACATTGTCGTAATACATACATTGCACCACAGACGTTCTGATCTGGAATCTCTGAAACAGAGAGCCAAAGCTTTCTTCTTTAGCAAGGCATGGTGGAACAAGTCTGTAATTCCAACAATTGGGGAGGGGGTGTGTCACAGTCAGGGTATCACCACAAGTTCAAGGCCAGCTTGGTCTACATAGCAAGTTCCAAGGCAGTTACATCTCATGCAAACCAAACAGACACAAGCTAAGTTCTCTTCTTTTTAACAGTTGGTTATCTTGGGTACTTGTTATAGAAGTAGAAAGCTGTCTGGCATACCTCCAATATGGAGCCCTAAAATTTAGAAAGAAATACTGGCCTAGCATCTTGGTGATGGAAGCGTCTGCCCTTGGGCCTCCTTCTCCACTACTACTCTCTTCCTAAACTCTCACAGAAGAGGAAGCTCCCCACCCCCCAGGTGGCACCTGCTTAATATCAGCTGCAGGCTAAGAACAGTATTCAGTCCTGGAGTGATTCCAAAAGCCTGGTCTTAACAGGCAAGGTAGGTATGAACCTGGTTCCTTGAGGTCACCATGGTAACCAGCTAGAGGCAGGAAGGGAGCTGGGAGTGGAGCAGGGCTGAGTCACAGTGAGGAGGAGGCTGTCCCTGAGTGGGTGAGGGGATTCAGGGCAGACAGAGGGAGATCTGTTTGCTGCAGCGCAAACCTTTGACTTCTTAGTTGTTGTTGTGGAAGTCTTACGTGTCCGTGGGGTTGAAATCTGACCCAAAGGACTGACCCTGTGTCATCTTAGGTGCCTGGGAACAAATGTAGTAGAAGAGACAGGAATGGGACTTTAGGCTGGCTGTCAAAGCCACTCTCAACTCGGCCTTAGCTGACTATCTTAGATTGCTTTCCCTTTTCCTTTGATAAAATACCCTGAGAAGAGCAAGTCAAGGGAGAGAAGGTTGATGGAGATCACAGTTCAAAGGCACAGGTCATTTTGACAGGGATCAAGTCAGCAGGGGCTTGAAACAGCCATCCACAGTCAAGAAGCAGAGAGCAGTGAACGCCAGTGTTTAGCTTGCTTTAATTTGTACAGTCCAGGAAATGTATTCCTCTCAGGTAAAGTGTATCTTCCCACATCAATTAACCTACACACACTCGTCCCTCACAGGCATGCCCAGAGGCTAATCTAACCTATATAATCTTACAGGTGTGCCTGGAGGCACCCTCCCGTGACTACAGATCCTGTGAAGTTGACAGTTCATAATTACCATCACACTGACCCTCTTATTTTCTCTGGGCATTCTTTGTGTCCCTGACCCCACTGCCACCTCAGGGTCCTGTGATTCAGCCCAGCTGCTTTTCTCAGGAGAGACCAGGACCTTCATTGGCGCCTCAGGCTGATCTCCCTTTCCGAAATCTTAACCCTTAAGCTCCAGGGGCAGATGTTCGTCCATCACGTGTCTAATAATCTTATAATTTTTCCTCTTCTGTCTCTGTTTTTCTTGAGACCAGGGTCAAAGCCCAAGCTGTCTTTAAACTCATAGCAATCCTGCCTCAGTCTCCTGAGTGCTTGGATTATAGGTACATGCCACACCTGGCTGAAATCTCCCATTCATAACCTCTCCCACAGTGGCTGCCACATGGATCCAGTTTGATGTTGAGTGGGTCTTCCTTAGTGACTGGGCATGTGGCCACCTGGTCTCTTGGTGAAAACCTAGCAGGGTTCATCTGCATGGAGCTCTGCAGACACTCCTTGAGGGAAGGAGCGGATGAAGACAGGAGTGAATGGGTCTGATGATGCTACCAGCCAAGTCCCACAGTACTTGAGCTATGCTTGGACCATCAGCACCTGCCTGGCATTTGAGCTTGGAAACTAAGCTGCTCCTTACTTCTGTGACTTTTCTGTTAGCTACCAAGGGGCTCAAAGCACTTTAGAGGTTGTATAGCTTAACTACATTCTTATTTCATAGGTTATCAAAACTTACATGCTGTCCTAGCCAGACCAGATCCTGGGTTGTCCCTTTTGGACATACATGCATATATCCTTCTGTCTGTCCACACATCTGTGTACTCTCTGTGTGTTATCTGTTTATAACTGCATATATGTTTACATCTGTCTCAAGCATTTGCATGTATCTATAAGCTATGCAAATATATAGTCTATCATAATCTATCTTTTCATATCCAACCATCTCTCTTCAATCATATCTGTCAATCTCCCCATCATCCATCTGCCACTTATTATTGTCTGCATAGTTTTGCCATCTCCATCTAAGCATGATATTTCTCTATCTACCTAAAGGCAAGGTGACTTGCTCAGAACTTGAGTGGCCTGAGTGTGAGAGGCAGGAACCCAGGAAGGAGCTGAGAATGGGAGAAAGAAGGTGCGTGTTAGCTCTCAGGACTGGGAGGCATGGTGCTGGCAGAGATGAGGTAGTGGAGAGGCAGACACCCTGGCTTAGAGCCGGACACTGCAGAGAGGGAGGGACTAGGAGCATGCTGGGGACGTGCTGCAGCTCAGATGCAGGCTGCTCTGGGTAGGAATGGGGGAGGGCGGGGAGGTTCCAGGGAAATGGTGTCATTCATGGCGGTGACAAGGAGGGGCATTCTCAACACCTCGCCAAGGGCTCCCTGCATCCCCAGCCAGTGTGTGGGAGGGAGATTGAAGATCTCCAGACAGGAACTGGGATGTGCTAGTGACACCCGGTGGGAAAGCGAAGGCGGAGCAGAGAGGAAAAGGGGGTCTTCGTCTCCAGCGTAGAGGGCGCCCCCTGGCACCGCTCTGCGTTCCCTGTGCTTTGAGCTTCCAGGTGCTCAGCCCTGGAACGCCACTGTCACCCTCTTACAGCTGTGGGGCTGACTTGAAGCAACCACGAAGTGAGGGGGACACCAAGGCCTAGGACCTGCTTAGCTGTGGCAGGACTGGGGCGGAGTGGAGAAGGAGGTCGCTCCCGGGTCCTCTGTGGAGCTGGCAGCCCTTCACCCAGCAGCCACTTGCTGTACCCAGAGGAACAACCCCAGGAAGGTGGCTGCAGCCTCCGGGTTGTGGAGCAAGGGTGCCCAGGTCAGAGTAGTTTTTCAGAGAGCTGGGTTGTTCAAGTCTAGTTGCCAGATCTTGTAGTTCCCACTAGAAAGATCAGTGAAGGCTCCGAACCGTCCCACCACTGTCCACCAGCAGTGTCATGGTGCAGCACTTATCGCTCCCACCTGTGCGGGTAACTGGGGCATTACTCCAAGGAGGCAGAAGAGGACCCAGATCTCTCCCTCATCCCCCATCCCGCGCCTGTTCTCCATTTCAACTTATTTCCTTCGCCCCATACCCCACACTAGCTTTCTCTACAACCTTCCTTTTTTTTTTTTTTTTTTTTTTTTTTTTTTTTTTTTTTTTGTGAGCCATCGAGTTGGGGATGGAGTCAGAGTACACCGGTAGAGGATTTGCTGGAAGTTAAGAACAGAGGTGGCTACAAACAAACCACCACAACAGCTGAGTGTGTTCAGGCAAGCAGCACCCAGGTGGCACTGTTACCAGTGTCTGTGTCTCCAAGTGCTCCCAGTGCCAGGGTGAGCGCAGCCTCGATGTGTCATGTGGGCACACTGGTTCCAGATCCATGTATGCTGCACCTTTTCAGGGCTCCTTTGGCTCCACCATCCATTGGTTTGGGTCACGGGCTCTGCATGTGTTTGCAGTCGGTTTCACACCGTCACCTCCTTAACAAGACACAATTCCACTTTGTATGACAGCCGAGGCCCACAGCGAGGGCCTTCTTATTGGGTTCCTTCTCTGTGTCCTGGGACCTTCATTTGAGGACCAGGCTATTGCTCACTGAACAGTGGCTTTACCCAGATCTATATCGATTGAGCCCCAGTCTTGGCACCTAAGCAGCTTAGTAACTTAAGTTGCCATTCCTTTCTCCACGGGAAGATAGAGCTGAGAATAAACCTTAAAAAGAACGCAGAGCTAGATGCATCCCTCAGGGCCTCCAGGAAGAATCGGCAAGGCAGGAGGAGGGCTCCCATCTTGGTGACAGTATTTGCAGGACTGCCTCTATAATGAGTCTCCTCTGGGGCCCAGGGAGCGGTCGGTCGGGAGTTTCTAGCCTTCCAGGAAAGAATGTTTGTAGGCCTATGTAGGTTACCATCTTCCCTTTAGATATTTGCCTTTTGTGGTTAGTTCCCTGCCTCTTTGGAATATACGGTCATTTTAAAAACTAGAATCGATTTTCCCAGAAGGGGAGCAAAGGACCCCTCCCCCCCACAACCCCCCCACATTCACCCCTAATAAAGATAGAGAGAGCTTCGGTGGGAAAGGCAACTGCTTAGGGGCTCTGGAAATATGGATTATGTAAATGAGCTATTTAAGGACCTTTAAAAATGCTGACCGGGTCTGGAGTATTTACTGGCTGTTAGAGGCGTGGATTGTCTAATGGGCATTTGGGGACCTTTAAACACTGTGATTATGACGGATCTAGAGAGCTACCAAATCCCTCCTGGCCTCTTAGGCCTGTCTGCTGCTGAGGAAAGGCGTGTTTGGGCAAAGCAGTGTTTACACGGTGCCTGGGGTCCATGCTGCCAGTGGCCAGACTGTTAGAGGAGGGGCCTCAGAGGCTCCTTCAAAGTGGCCTGGATCAAATGGGCTAGGAGGCAGAGCCAGAGCAAGGCCGAGTCCTGAGTTTCATGTAAAAAGTCCCTGCTGCTTCAAGATGCCCTCTGACGTAGGCTTTGGGTTTTGTTCAACTGGCTTTGCAAAGTGTAGGTAGATAACTGGTAGAAATCCGAGGGGGCTGACTTTAGCTTCACTTCTTTCACCAGTTCTAGAAGCATTAGATTCAGGGATGGCAGCGTCCCCTGAGCAGCAACATTATGGGCAAGAGTACTAAGTTGTCATTTAAAGACAAGGGAATAGATGTTAAGCCTCTTAAGTACTGTTGTGGCAACAAGTTGTCATCAAGAGTTTTTGACCTTCTCGGGCCTTCCTAAACCATGCTGACAGACAGGCTCCACCTTTAAGAGCATCCAGGAAACTGAGTCCTTAGAAGGAAACACACCCTTTCTAAGACCACCTCTGGGGTCTTTGGAGGCCACCGTCCTTGATCCTGCTTTGTGAATAGTGGACACCAACACATCTCTCCTGGCCCTCCTTTCTTCTATCTTCCCCTCTTCCATGGAGGTTACTGGTTAATGCCATGGCCAGGAAGGTCAGCCTTCCTGACCTTTTCCAAAGATCATGGGCAGGTCCTTTCTCTTTCTCTAGCCTTGGCACACTTCTCTGTATACAGAAGTAGCCAGGAGAATTGTGTGTGTGTGTGTGTGTGTGTGTGTGTGTGTGTGCCCTCACCATTTGTGCCTGTTTACTTGGAAACTCAAACTCCCATTTTACCTTCATGCCTGAGTTGCTCTGTGACCTTAGAAAATTTACATCCCTCTCTGGTCCTCATTTTATCTTCAGACTGAGGCACCCGGATGGTTTGCTGATGAATTTGGGTGTCCACATCTGCTCTACAGGAACACTGTTCTGCCTCTTCCTTGGGGGACCAGGATTGGATCGAAGATGCCGCATAAGTACAGAAGGAGGAATTGTGTGTAGTGTGGATGTTGAGTAAAAGAGGTCTTAGTGGGAGTGAAGTGGACTCATTTGTGTTCCTGCTTCTAGAGTGGTTAATGGGGACTTAGAGTTAATCCAGGGAGGAGGTGATTAGTAGAGAGAAGAGCACAGGTGAGGGACCATAAGCTGGAGTAGGAGCAGAAAGACAGCTGATGAGAGTTGTGTTTCCTAATGTTTCCACTTCTGGGTCTTCTCCAACACTGCATGAACAGTGATGGACACAGTCAGATGCAGGGGATGCTGGGAACATTCTGCACTCATAAACTGTATTCTTTCTTTGAAGTCAAGTGATGTGATTATCCTCAGTTCATAGAGAAGACAATAGACAGGAGGAAAGTGGGGCAGCTTGGCAGATAGGATTGATTCACCCGCACAGTGAAGACCTCGAGGGGCTTGGGCATGTGTGACTTTCCCTAGTGCCCGTCAGTTCAAGCTGGGTATATAGTCTGTTAGCCTACAGTTCAGGTCAGGTTTGCTTCGGCAGCACTGGTCTAGGCACAGGGGAAGCGGATGGGTTCTTCTTCGCTGTGTGTTTTCGTAGACTCAGAGGCCTGGCCTTTTACATTCCAGATCCTCCTCGTGTATGTCCTCACTGGGCACGAGCATGACTAAGGTGATCTGTCACTGATCTACCTGACACCTCCCTACTGACACGTTTTCCCTCCTCAGTTTGCTGTCCATCTCTGTTCATGCTCACACTTGCAGTAAGGGGCTTGGTGGGTGGACACCTGTCTCCACACAGCCGTCCTCATGCTGTTCTCTCACAGTATGCTGGGAGAAGCTCCTGGCTCATGTGTTTGAATCCTCCCTGGTGGTGCTGTTGGGGAGAGCTGCAGAACGCTTAGGCCTAGAGAAAGTAGGCCACTGAAAGCAGGCCTTGAGAACGTGTAGCCCTGAGGCATTCTTGTTCTGTTGTCTGCTTCCCACCTATGCCATGTGCCCGGCGCATGCTCCTGCTTCCGAGAAGGCCCTGCCATGACGGGTGGGTGCATCCTCTGGAATGGTGTAAGTCAGAGTAAACCCTTCCTTCCTTCCTTCCTTCCTTCCTTCCTTCCTTCCTTCCTTATGTTACTTCCTATCAGGTGTTCCATCAGAACAGTGAGAAAAGTTAAGTGACAAACTGTGCAAACACAGGGACCTGAGTTCAGATTCCCAGCCCTCAAATAAAAGGGTGAGTGTCATGGTAGGCACTTTCATCTCAGCTTCTGGGGAAGGGACAGTGGAGACAAGTGGGCCCCAGTGATTTGATGGCCACTCAGCCTAGACAGTTGGCAAGCTCTAGATCTAAATATCATGTCTCCCCTGCCCAAGAAAAGGTGTTGACCTCTGGCCTCCACATACATGCACAGGCATGCATGTCTTACCCCACATATATACACCACATAACCTCCCATGCATGCATAAGCCATACAACCCCCCCCACACACATCCTTTTTGTTCTAGAAATAAAATGGTATACATACATACAGAGAAAATTCTCTCTAATGAGCTCTCTACCTACAGACCAACTGTCAACCATTCATCTAATTTCATTTTAGTGTTTGCAGTCACATTAATGAGAATATACTGTAAATACAATTCATTTCCAACATTTTCTCTTAACATCTCGTCGTTACTGTCTTCTCAGTCAATACAATCAGATTTGAATGCCCCTTATGCTATTTCCTTGCAGAGGTGACTCATACCAGTCAGTTCCTTAATGCCTGATATTAAACTCTCCGCCAATTTCTCAGTGACGGGGAAGAAATCTCTTCTCCACATACATAAGCTCCTTGCAACTGAAGTCTCCTCTTTGGAGATCAGAGAACAGTTGTTGGGATTCACAAGTCATGTCCACTGGGTACAGGAAGGAGGTAAAAGAAGGGTGGGTGTAAGGGTTTCCTCTGTCTCCTGGGTGTGAAGTAGTGGAGTACTTGACACTTCTCGTGTGTCTCTACAGCCACTGAAGAGCTGGCTTCTAAGCACCAGAAATTGAGGCTTATGAGTACTAAGGAGCTGAAGCCCCAGCATGCAACTAGTAAAGGCTATGTTTAGCTATGGAGTTGGCTTGTCCCCTATTACCATGTTCCCAGAAGCTGAAAGGTCCAATTCTAGGTGTGTGCCTATGGAGGGCCTGGGGAGATGGAGCCTGCCCTGGGGTCATGCAGGAAGTGAGCAATGCAGTAGGAGACACGGGCAGAATGGACCCTCACGGCTCAGGTGAAGTATCCAGCAGCTTCCCAGCCTGCCTCCTGGAGATGGATCTTTGGCCCTGGCCTTCCCTTTGTCCACCACTTCACTGTATCCTCCTAATAAGTCTGAATAAAAAAAATGTTGCCTTATATTCATAAATTTGAAGTGGAGTTCTTAACAAGCCTGTCAGTAAGATGGAGAAGGGCGGGTGAGGAGGAGAGGTGAATTCGAGGAATCGGGGCTATTTTTAAACACATCCTCATTATTCTAGAGTTTGCAGGTCACCAGTGCCAGAGAAGAATTCTACAGACGTGACAGCTGGTGCTAAAACAATTAGGCTCAAAATGACAACCCAGGGCTTCGTGTGCACGGGTGTGAGAGCATGCGCATGTGCGTGGCCAATCCTCTGCTTTCTTCTCCTTAGATTGCAAGGAAGATTTCCTGGAAATGTCAGGTGCAGGGCCGGCTGTGTCAGTGGGACCTGGGACAGGGACCCTGAGCATGCCAAAGCAGGACCATCCATCACCCTTCTGCTGTGCATATATGTCTCGCCCCTTCCTGGCCAGCCTTCTCCTCTGTTAAGTATGGGTGGGGTCAGGACCTCTCTAGGAGCTCCTTCAGCTCCGGAAGTCATCCTGGCTTTAGAGTGTCAAGCACCTCTATCTTCCTGCTGTTTCAGGAGTCACCCGGAAGTCCTAACCTGCCTTTCCTTTATGGTCTCAATCCTCTCGGCTCCTAGTGTGGTTGCTTATTAATGGGGAAGGGACACTGTGTCTCCCTTCCTTCCTTCAGGATCTCAGCCACCGGAACAGATCTGCCTTTTAATTTCCACTGCCCAGCACCCCTGACCTATATTTTTTCCTCTCCACTTGTTTCCTATTGCCCTCCCAGACATTTGTACCAGTGGGCCGCTACTCACACCCATTTTCCAGGCAAAATTGTTATGCCCAAGTCGCAGGTCCCTTCAAAGACCACAGAGGAGCCAATTCCAATGCAAACACATAAGGATCTTTGTAACAAGCTCTCAAGCAAGATCTCTCACCATTCCCATGGCAGCGAGTCAGAGTGAGAACCCCAAGTCTAGGGGTGCAGAGTATTTATTGTAGTTACAGCAAGCTCGGGGGAATTTCCATACAGGTCAGCAAGTTAATATTTTAAAAACTGCATTTCTGGCGTAATCTGCAGGAACCAAACATGGGGACAAACCACCTGACAAACAGGATGACTAAGTTATCTATGCTCTGCAGGATGTCTTAGGTTATCTATATGTACCTTGACCCTGCTATTGAAGCCTGACTGGCTGTTGCCAAGGTGGGGTGGGTTTTCTTGGAATATTTGCCCAGGTGGACTTTGTGGTATTCTTCCTGGAATTGGAGTTTAGCTCCTGGTTTTGTACAACATGGAGTTTCTTCCAAAACAGAGTTGGTTGGGCTTTACAGAACGGCCTCCTTTTCCTGAACATCTCTCCCCCACCCCCCCTTTTTTTTGAGACAGGGTTTCTCTGTGTATCCCTGGCTGTCCTGGAACTCACTCTGTAGACCAGGCTGGCCTCGAACTCAGAAATCCACCTGCCTCTGCCTCCCAAGTGCTGGGATTAAAGGCGTGCACCACCACCGCCCTGCTTCTCTCCCCCTTTTAAGAACTTCTGCAGTGGTAGAATTGTCTGGCATCTGCTTACTGTGCAGGCTAGGGGGTGGAGGCAGGTGTGAGGGGTCGAGTAGCCGAGTCACTCCCTGAGACTTCCCTGCCCACAACTCTCTTGCATATTGTTACATAGCCCTGGATTTCCATGTGCCCGTCTCCCCATCTACAAGATAAAGACAGCCACATCTGTCATTCCTAGCACTGTTTTGAGGCTCCAAGTTAAAACAGGCTTTGGATATACAGAAAGAACTAGAGACTTGTAAGAAGTCATTGTTATAGCACCAGGCTGAGCAGGGTGACTGACAGCCCAGATTCCCTGGAAAGTTTTGTAGAATAGAGTCACTCATCATAAAATACACTCAGAAGATATGAAGGTCAGTTCACTTGAGATGGTCTAAGGAAAGAAATATGATGGCATGGGGTGTCTTTCTGGAGGAAAAGAAATCCAGTTAGAAAGACTAGGGTGTGTATGCACCTGTCTATCTCTGTCTGTATCTTTCTGTCTGTCTGTCTCATAATTGGGAGATGAAATACAGAGTTGAAAGTATGGTCTCTTGTACTAAAGAGAATTCCCTATTGAAAATAAACTGCATGTGTGTATGGGGGAATGAGTGGTATGCATGGGTTTGTGGGTGTGCATTCTCAAGTAATACATATGTGGATGCAGACATCAATCTCAGGTGCATTCCCCTATCACCTATTTTTTCAGCTGGGGTATCGCATTGAGTCTGGGGGCACTGCTTCAAAGCCCTGCCCCCTAAGCGGCACTTACTTCTATCTCCCTTACCAGTGCTAGGTCCACAAATGTGCACCACCATGCCTGGCTCTTAAATGGGCACTGGGGATTTACACCAGGTCTTCATGCTTGTGTAGCAGTGAATCTACCCACTGAACTACTTCCCTAGCTCCAGTCCAGTCCTTTTTGTATGGACCCGTAAGCTACGGGAGACAGTAAGCTAAGAGAGTAAATGGAGTGTCATGGAAGAAAATTGCAAAGAAAATCTCTCTCCTATGTTTCCCCTGTAATTGGGGAAATTCATTTCTTATTCTCTTCTTTCTCACCTAACTTCAGTTTCATTTGAAGAGTGTAAGGTAGACAGCATGGGGTGTGGGGGTGTGGGAAATACCTCAGAGCTACTGCTCAGGTTATCTGGGTGGTCAGATAATGATGTCAGTACAGGCTCCAAGTCACTGATAGTGGAGTCAAGTGCCTTTAAGGGCCAGTGACACCAGTTAGAGGCAGCTGAGAGTGACCTTGGCCCATCTCCCCTGCAGATGCCCCTTAATAGAAAGTAAGAACAGAGAGCCATAAATATTTTAGTCAATATCTATAAGGGATTCTATTGATTTGAGAAGATGGTAACAGAAAATGATTATGGAAGGAAAATAATTTTCTAGTTATTGCTTCCTTTAAATGTTCTTTCTCCATCTGTGTAGATCAGTAGTATAGAGTTCCAGAAGTTTAGCTGTGAAAGGTTTGAAGAGTGTGGTGGTTTGCTTTAGTTGTCAACTTGACATAACATAAAATCACTCCAGAAGAGATTATAAACTAGGGATGGTCTATCTTGGGTTGATCTGTAGGCACATCCTTGGGGAATTGTCATAAAGAGTTGATGTGGGAACATCCATCCCAGTGAGCGTGGGTGGCACCATTCCCTAGGCAGAGAGGGTCCTGAAATCAAGCTGAGTACAAGCAATCTCTCTGCTCTTGATTGTGGATGTGATGTAAGTAGCTGTTCCTACAGCCTTGACTTTGTGCTGTGATGGACTGTAACATGGAATTTTGAGCTAAAATCAACCCTCTCTCCCCTAAACTGCTTTTCATCAGGGTATCTTATCACAGCAGCAGACAAGAAACTAGAACAGAGAGGGCTTGGCCTCCCTTTATTGTGTGGATCACTTAACTGAAACTTAAGAGGAGGTGACCTAAGAGAGTACAAAGACCATTGGTGTTAAGATTGGTGTGTTGCTATGTATTGTAATGCTAAATACTGGCCTCTTAAGGCCTGGTTGACCTCAGGGATGAGGAGATTCTCACATACACCAAATGTCTGTAACCTTGTAACCTATGGAATCTTGCCCCCCCTCCACTCCAAGTTATCCCTGGTTGGTGAATAAAAATGCCTACAGCCTATAGCTGGGCAGAAGAGAGATAGTGAGATTTTAGTTCCTGGGCATGGGGTCTAATTAAGGCAGGACCAAGAGAGGAAGAGAAGGAGAAAGAAGGAAACGCTGTGGGTTAGGCAAGTCATAAAAACATGGCTATGAGGGCTGGCCACTTAGAGTTAAGGGCAGCTTAGATGGAACATGGCAAGTCCTTGGGGTTATTGGCAGGGAAATAGACATAATAGCATAGAAGGTAGATTCTGCCTTGCTCTAATATATAAAGCTAGCTTATTATAAATATAAAGTTTTTGTATTTTTTTATCTGGGAACTAAATGATCAAAGGTGGGGTAGAAACCCCCGATTGAGATTAAATTATTTACTATAATACATTGGACTCTTTCTCTTACTCTATCTGCTCCCCAACTAAATAGCATTCACCAGAGTCGAGGTAGTTCCAGAGAGTTTCCAAATCTGGCAGCAAAAGCACTTAAAAAAGAAGGTGTGAGATTTGTAAGTAATTCCTGAATATTGTGTAATAAAATATCACAGGCTGTTTGGCTTATAAATACCAGACATTTCCTTCTCATAGTATTGGAACATGAGAAGTCCAAGGTCAAAGTGCTGGCTGATGCAGTGTCTGGTGAGGGCCTGCTTCCTGGCTTCCAGACAGACACGATTTTGTTTTGTCTTCACACGGCTGAGGGGAAGCCCTCTAGGGTATTAAAGAGCACTAAGCCTACCTGTAAGGGCTCTGTCCTTAGGATCTAGTTACTACCTAAAGTCTCCACTTCTGAAACTGTTGTCTTGCAGGTGAGGATTCTACACATGAATTTTGAAAGGATGCAGGTGATGTTTGTGGCTATGGAGCCTGCAGAAGTTCCATCAATCTATTGGTTTACATACACATTCCAGTCAGCACGTCCCAGTGGTCCAGGGGTCTTATTCCCAGTGCCACCATGAGATGCGATAAGCCCAACACAGGAGGAGAAGGACTTCATAACAGAGTTGACTTTTAGGAAACACATCTGTTTTGGTTTCCATGACAGGGTTCCTCTCTGTAGCCCTGGCTGTCCCAGAACTCCTTCTGTAAACCAGGCTGGCCTTGAACTCAGAGATGTTCCTTCCTCTGCCTCCTGAGTGCTGGGAATAAAGGCATGTGCCACTGTCACCCAGCTGTTTTTATTCTTCCTTTTAAAAATCTATTTTTAAATTTTTATTTATTCCTTGACAGTTTCATACAGGTATAGACTGGTCATGTCCATCCCCAACTTTCCGCCCCTACAACTGCTGAACTTCCCAGACACAACCTACAGCCTTCATGTCCTCTTCCATTTGGCTTTGTTTTGTTTGTAACCCACTGAGTCCCATGCCTGATTGATCCTGTGGACCTGATCTTGTACAGGTAACAAAAGCTGCAGAGTTCATGTATGCCACAGCCATGTCACTCCCAGAAGGCAGCTACATTCTTCTCCATCTTTTAGCTCTTCCAGCCCCCTTCCATGGTGCTCCTTGAGATGTGCATGGAGGCCTTGATATAGATGTTTCATCTAGGGACAAGCACTCAACAGTCACTTACTGTCCTTATTTTGACCAGGTATAAGTCTCTGCATTAACTGCTGCCCACTGTAGAGGCAGCTTCACTGACCAAGATGGAGAGCAGCATTAACTTAAGCATATAAAAATTAATATTTAGAAGACAAGTCAATCATAGTGGTTTTTACTTCCCTCGGGTCTATGACTTCCCCAGCCATGTTTTTTTGACCAGTTTTACAGTACCAAGCATGAATTACCTCTGGTGAAGCTGAACTCAGATCCAATCTGAAAACGATTGGTTAACCTCATAATCTTCACACTACTGTTGCAGCAGGGAGCATATATAACATCTGTAGACATCATTCTTCTTAATGTCCAGCAGGCATGTGGGCCATTCTTCCTATTCCCAGTGTCCAGCCTGCCCTGCTGCCTTTGAATCAGTCACTGACCAGGATGCAGGCTTGGATGAGAGTCATTTTCATGCAAGTCTCAGACCCATATAGGGCTTAAGGAGAGTATAGAGACACCTTCCCAACCCTGCTTGATGCAGTCTTGGTGATGGAAGCAGGATCTCTTCTCATCCCTGCTGATAATCCCATGCAGCTCATCAAATCAAATATCAACATTCCCCAATGCCTGGCTTGGTGCGGGACTCCCTCAGGCATGGAAAGTAGATGTTAGGTGGCAAGTGAGCTGATGTTACAGTCCTGGTTACTCTCCTGGGATTCTCAAGATATGAGCAACCCGGGAGGTGAAGATGGCTCCATGGGTAAACGTACTTCTCACATGAACATGTAGACTTGAGCTTTTACCCCTGCAACTCATGCAAATTAAAAAAAATAAAGATGGGGCATGGTAGCATGCAGCTGTCATCCCAGTGCTTGAGACAAGCTGATCCTTATCACCTAGCTTAGTCAGCCTAGCATTAAAGCAAGCCTACCATTCCAGCGAGAGGCCATGCCTCAAAAACAAGGTGGATGGCTCCTGAGGATGACTAAGACTGGCCTTTAGTCTCACACCTGAAGCTCACTTCTAGCCTCTATGTATTGGTCATACATGTGAAGTGGCCTTGCCTGGGAGATGTCTATTATGCATGTACACAGTGTTTCTGCTGTTGTGCCTCTTTCCTAGGCTGAAAGGAGGAGGAGTCTGAAGCGTTGGAATCAGGCAAGTCTTTATTGGCATTCTTGTGTTTATTATTTCACTGAATTGAGATTTGTCATCTGTAGATGAGGCGGTTTCCATTCTTTGGCCATTCTTCTGGTTAAGAGGGCAGGCACTTGATGGCCACCAGCTTCTGAGCCTCAGCACGGTCAGGCAAGGGTGACAGAAAAGCACTCAGAGCTACTGATCATAGAGCCAGTTAATGGTTTAATTCCTGGAGCAGCTGTGACCCGGTGGTGGTCAGACATGAGCACAGTCACCGCACAGAGCCTCCTCTACCAGAACTCTGGCCAGAACTCTTTCTTTAGGTATCCCACTAGCCCTGAGTTCTGAGATGGCCAGACCCCACTGATATCAAGTTCCAATCCTCCTGAATCACACTAGTGCTTCAGACTGCAGAAGATACAGCTGAGTCATCAGGAGAGGAGACCAGACCAGACTGGGGATTGGCTCTGCAGAGATCGTCCCCACAGGTGAAGTGACATCTCAAACTGAATCAGAATTGATTCAAGTTGGAGTGGATTTCCCCCAGGGGTTTGATACTTAGTGCATACCCCTTGCTGTGTGGCTATGTGGCTGTGTGGCACTGGTGTAGGTGCTTTGCATGTGAGTATGAGCAAGGGGTTGGAAATATATACTCATGGTCCAACAAGATATTCAGGTTCCAGCCAAGGGGTGTGGTTTCTAGTGAGGTCAGGTAAATGAAATGTGGAGCAGTTTCTAGAACCTGTGATGTGGATGACTGTGGCTTTGCTGAACTGGGCTCAGCAGTGGCAGGAATTCCCTCTGGGAATCACACTCAGCAACTGAGGCTGCCTGAGATTCTGTATAGCTGAACTGAAGGAGCCCCAGCCACCTTTGAAAAAGATTGGGCTGTCAGATGGTCGAAATTTGCGGGAAAACGTCCTAGAAGGGCATAGGGTGGTTTGAATAGGTCAGGT
Organism: Montemys delectorum; assembly: GCA_019843815.1. Lineage (NCBI taxonomy): Eukaryota > Metazoa > Chordata > Mammalia > Rodentia > Muridae > Montemys > Montemys delectorum. The sequence continues at coordinate 40,116 of JADRCD010220200.1, forward strand.
GTCCAGTGTGCTTGGGACTCGGGTTGCTGAACAACAAGAACAAGACAAGGCTGAGGCAAAAGGCCAGGAGCAGAGCCAGGAGGAGACTCAGAAGGCAGCCACTACTTTTTACCCTGCTACACCCACCCAATGTCTCCTGCGTCAGTAGAGTTAGGAGCAGGGCCCCTGATCTCAGCACCACAGAGGATGTCATCACAGTCTCCCAGAGGATGTATGCCCTATGCTGGCTCACCAACCCACCAGCCACCTGACTGAGACAAGCATCTGAGCATGCAGATGCAGGAGTTGCCCAGGAGTATAGTATGGCTGGCCTTCTGCCTTCCCCTCCTCGCCAGCTCTTTCTCGCCTGTCTTTCTTCCCCAACTCCATGACGTCACCTCTCGCCACTGCCCTCGCATCCTTGTGCCCTGGCTTCCCACTTGCCGGGCTGCTGCTGCAAGTGGTAGGTGCTGATTAAGACGGATGGATTGGTAAGAGGCATTGGATGTGACTGGAATAGAAAGCAGCACAGCTTCGCCTGGATGCAAGGGCATACGGCCAGTAAATGGCGTCACTTGGGAGATGGCTTTACTACTGGAGCTTATCCTTAAAATAGCAAGCATCCTCCATTCCATTTCAGTTGCTATTTATATAAATGTACATACATATATGTACACTGAAAAATAATAGTGCCTCTGTTTCCTAGCTCCTCCTTCCTTTTCCTTGTCATTTCCAGCAGACGTTTATTCTAAAACATGTAAAGAACCCTTAGACCCTGGGAAATGCAGTTGTTCTGTGACCTTCCAAGGTGGTTGGTCACCTCGGGTTGCCATGGGGGTTGGTTTGTTCCATCAGAAACAATAAAATTATGAGGCTCTGTTTGGTAATGTTTTCCTGTGTCTTGAGGGGTACCTAGAGGACCAGCGCTGTCTCCCATCTTCTACGTCGCAGCTGTAGTGTGGGAAGAGCTCCCTTGGAGACTTTCGCTCCAGATGCAGAACTCGCTTGGTACACAGTCACTTCATGGTAGCAGGATGGAGGAGGTCAAGGGATTTGTTCAAGGTTAATGGCAAATGAAGGTTTCTAGATCCAGATCCATTTTCTTGGTTGTTTACTCATGTCTCCCTCTAGATGGAACGAGAGGGAGGACAATGCCTCTGACATACTAGGTTCACTTAAAGACTCACAGGCGGTAACTGGTTCAAGGTCAAATGCTGATTTTCTCATGATACAGTGAAGTGGAGACCTTGGTTAAAGACATCTCTGGTCGTGTTTCAAAGGGCACACTTGTCCCTTTGTATGGACAACATGTTAAGGACTCACTAAAGATAAGAGCCTTGGCTGAGTCAGGGGATAGATTTTCAGATTCATGGATTTTTTGTTCTAATAATTAGCCTTTAAAATCTATTGGCACTGAATCTCTCTCTGTGTGTCTCTCTGTGTCTGTTTGTGTGACAGAGAGAAAGTGTGAGAGAGAGGCTGACTCACACAGAAGTGGGCAGACAAAAAAGATAGAATATGAATTTGTTAAATCATGCTATAGATTTTACCACCATCTACTAATTTTTTGTAACCTCTGTTAAAAATAATTGACAGCTGAACAGCAACAGGCTGGAAGATGGTGATGTCATCTCTGCTATTTATAGAGCTCCATCCCCTGCAGAGCACAGATCTTGATATTTAGACCGTGAAGGCCTGTGGGTAGGATTCATGCCCAGTTCTGTGTTTCCTGCTGTATCTGTCACATGGCTGTCTTATGACATCCGTTCTTAACCACCTGTTTATAGACAGGAAATTAAAATCTGATCCAGGGACTCAGTGGAGATGCGAGTTGTCCAGTTCTGTTCTCTTAGTTTATTTTTTCCCACCAAACATCATCCATTCTGTATATTTGGAAGCAAAACTGAAGGAGGGGTGTTTGAGCCAATTCCAGTGCAGGTGCATGGTAAGGAACAAACAAGGAAAATGCTGTCTTGGTCAGAATGGGCAGAGAAAGCTGAAAGGAAGTCCAGGAGAGAGTGTGGAGACAGGTCACTGAAGGCAGGCGGTACAACTCCATCTTTAATGACATTTGTATTAGAAATCATGTCTCCAGGCCTGTCTGTGTCTGAGATACTCTTGACAGCACACACATGTGCATAGGGAACCCTGCCTGAACTTGAATCATTCTTGTGTAGAATGCTTCCTGGAGTGGTGTTTCTTATGCTGACTCAAGTTATCCCATCACAAATTCAGACTCTGGACAACTCTGAGGACACCTAAAACACAGACACAGCTTGTTTGGACACTAACATCCAAATCAACACTGAACCAGAACCGGCTTCTTTGTGTTGCCTTCAGATTATAATGGTCCCTAGGCCAGCCTATTAGAGAGATGGTCACAGAAGACCTAACTAGAATTTCAAAGGCAAAGAGGAAGTGATCTCACCCAGAGCAAAGGTTTGAACACTGACAACAGTCTGAGCCACGGTCCATGTGACTCTAGAAAGCTACTGTGTGGACCAAAGCAGGATTTTAGAGGCATGGCCAGTCATCACATATTTTCTGTACAGAGAATCTACAGTGCTGATGGAGAAAATTTTCAGGACCACGGCTAGTACCTCTTGTGACCCGGAAGTGGAAGGTGAGACTGTGAATGACTGCTGAATTCTGCAAGAGGATCTGTTAGATCAGATAGGGAAGCAGGACTCCAAATACTCCTCAGGAACTTTGTCTCGGAAAAAAAAAAAAGAAAGAAAGAAAAAGAAAAAGAAACTTTGTCAAGTCCCTTCAACTACTTTATGCTGGAGCGCTTCCTTCCAACCCCATGCATTGAAGACCTCCCTCAAGAGCATAATAACCACCATTCATCCAAATACACATACAGTGTTTCCATTTGTTGTAACACAATAGATTTATTGTTTCCGCAAACTCTTTGTGGTGGTGGTGGTGGAGTATCAAGATCTCAGAGCAATGTTGCTGTCTGTAAAACATGGTCACCTCCTGTAGATCACATGTAGATGCTGACATGACCAGACCATGCAAGTGGAGGTCAGCACAGCAGAGCTCTGACCATCCAAATGTCGACAAGTCAAACCTGATGAAAGAAGCTCAGTCCGAGGACACTAGGCTGCCTCAACCATTTCTTTATGTGGCATCTATGAAAGTACTTCCCACTCATAAGGGACAGGCTTTTAGGAATAGTTGGCATGATCTAGAATCACCTGGGAGATTGGCTTCTGGGCATGCCTGTTGAGAATTTTCTTTATCAGATTATTATAAGTGGGAAGATCAACAGTTTCTGAACTGGGGTCCTGGACTGTCTGAATGGAGAAAAGTAGCATCAGTGTGTATCCATAGCTCTCTGCTTCCTCAATATAGATGCGATGTGGTCAGCTTGCTTTAGGTTCCTGCTACCTTGACTGTCTGCCAGTATGGACTGTACTGTCAAACCGTGATCAAAATAAACCCTTTACCCTTTTATGTTGTTTTTTTTTTTCAGAGTATTTTATCAAAGCTACAGTAAACGTAGCCAACGTGATTGGTGACCAAGGCAGTATGTTTGCATGCATTCTTTGCCTGTGCATTGTCATGACTTTATTAATGGTACGTTTTCTGGAGCATACAGTATGCCTAGGCTACTGTAAATACTTCACATATATTATTTGGTTTACCTTTCATAACTCTAGTTCTGTAAGATAGATATTGATATGAGCCTGAAATGCAGAGGCTCAAAACTTCATGACACATATGCTTTGGGTAGTAGAGTGGGGATTTTAACCCCTTCTTAGGGCCACCTTGCTATATTGAGAATGAACATTTTATTTTTCTCTCTCACTCTACATTATTCTTTTTGTTTGTTTGTTTGTTTGTTTGTTTGTTTCCCAAGACAAGGTTTCTCTGTGTAGCCCTGACTGTCCTGAAACTCACTCTGTAGACCAGGCTGGCCTCAAACTCAGAAATCTGCTTGCCTCTGCCTCCCAAGTGCTAGGATTAAAGGTGTGCGCCACCACTGCCCAGCTACATTACTCATTTTACTGCTTGAGATTAATTTGACTTTTATAGCTGGGTCTTGTGGTGTCATGTCTGACACGGCTCAGGATTTGGGGCTAGTCTGATGCAATCAACTGTTACATATTCTTGGAAACCATTGTGTGATGGCCTTCTAGGTGCCTTGTTTTCTCAGGGGCAATCAGTGAGTTATTAGAGAAGTGTTAGCTCATGTACAATTTGTCAACATTGGGCAGCATCTTACTGCTTGCTTTCCTCAGCCCAAGCAAGTGAGTATGTAATTCATTCCTGTTTCAATACTGGGCATTCTGGGTAGCTGAGATCACCTGAGCATCATGCCTCATAGGCAGTACCCAGCTTCCAGTGTCACTTCCAGTGCGCCTGGCTAAGGATGTCACCCCACTGTACATCTAATACCCAGCTACCAGCACAGATGAGGGGTAGGTAAATCTACACCAGGTAGCTCCCTCTAGTGGCAGGACCGAGTCTTCTGCCTCATGCCGTGAGCCTCCTGGAATGCTGTGCCTTTTGGATATCAGGACACATGCCTTGCACCACTGCATAGCAAGGCAAATCTACACCTTCACTCTGCAGGGAGCACAGAACAAATACCAGTCAATGGGTCCTCATTTTTTGAAGGTATGCTCTGTAGGGAAGATTGGGACCAGCAACTCCCATTCTTTGGCATCCAAGTTCGTGTCATTTCTGTAATCATGGTACAGTGTATCTCCTTTGGCTCTGAGCTGCTGGGACATGGAGTGCAAGGCTGGAGTTGTCCCTGGAGTTGTGAACAGGACACTATGGGGCATCTGTAGTCTTGCTTCCCATAGCACTCGTTTCTGACTGTACCCATGGGTATCCATCCTCAGTCACACTGATGTCCTAGCTCTCTCAGTGATGTCTGCACCTGAAGACTATAATGTCTGCTGAGAATTTCCAAAGAACCACAAGAAAACGGTTATAGGAGAGACTAGAGTTTACCAGACACAATGATGGAGCACCTCGGGCATAGCTGCTGAGTTTGCCCACTTCCTTGCTTGTTTAACAAAGATTCATTGTGCTCAATGCTGGTCAGGGGAAGAAGGCAAAACGGACCCAGATGCTGTCTACAGCAGAGAAGGGAGTATTATAATCAAGAAAGGGAGGGATAATCAAGAAAGTTGTTTCAAGATAAGATGAGGTTGTAGATGTGAGAGGCTGTTTAGGGGAGGCTGAATATAAAGTTTTGCTTAAGATGACCAAGGAGAGCCAGGGTCTGGGCTTGAAGAAGCATAGCTTTCTCATTCACATCACATTCGTGATGCATTCCTGACTGAATAGGCACAGCACTCCAGGAGGCTCAAAGCACAAGGCAGAAGACTCTGTTAACAATATCATTTTAGGGGTTCCTGAACTCAAAGTTGGGTGTGAGTTCTATACTAGTCAGGACTACATAGTGACAGCCATAGTGTTGTCTCAACAACAACAACCAACCAACCAAACAAACAAACAAAATAACCAACCAACAAAATAAGCAAAAAATAACAACAACAACAAAAAAAAACCCCACTGCGGTCCCAGCATAGGACTGAAGAGAGAGCTCAGCCATTAAAGTGTGAGGACCTGAATCCCATCTTCAGAACCCAAGTCAAAAAGACAAGTGTGGTGTACACTTGGGTCCCAGCACTAGGGAGGCAGAGACAGGGACCTTAGGGCTTCACTGGGAGCCTAGACTAGCCTCCTTGGCAAGTTTCCAGGCCAGCGAGAGACCCTGTCTCAAAACACAAGATGGGGGGACTATAGAGATAGTTATGTGGTTAAAAGTACTGGGGTTTGAATCCGGGCACCCATATTGGGTGGCTTAGAAATGCTTGTAATTACAGATCCAAAGGATTGGATCTGATGCCGTTTCTGGCCTCCATTGGCACACATGCATGCCCTCTGCAGGGGATGGAGCTCTATAAATAGCAGAGATGACATCACCATATTCCAGCCTGTTGCTGTTCAGCTGTCAATTGTTTTTAACAGAGGTTACAAAAATTAATAGAGGGTGGTAAAATCTATAGCATGATCTAACAATGAACTCATATATACTCTCGTGTACACACACACATACACAAAGAGAGAAAAAAGAGAGGGAGGGAGAGACAGACAGACAGACAGACAGACAGACAGACAGACAGAGACATTCTGAACCCTAAGCACCTCTTCAAGGCACAGTAGCAGGGCACTCAGCTGCTCAACCTATCTTTATCTCTTCATTTCTTCATCTCTTCCCTGTAGTCTGTTTAGGATCTGAAGCTGTTAAATATCATTTTCAGTACTCAAGACATGTTTAGATTGTGATATATAGCACACACAGTTAACAAACCTTCATAGTGTTTCATTCTATTTTTGTAACAAACTTATGAAAAAAGATCTTAATGTTCTTACTTCACAGATGAGGAGACTGAGTGAAATAAGAGTGAGAAGAAGAGGAGTATTGTCCACAGTGATTCCCCTGACATGTACAGTGATGGCTCAAAGCCAGATTCATCAGAGTCTAAAGCTTGCTTCTTAACCATACTCCACTCCACTCTCTACAGATATCCCATGTCCCTTTCTCCACCTGAAACAATCTGTCATAACACTCTCTTACCAATTACACTTCCTCTACCTCTGTGTAGGAAAAATGCTTGTAAAACTTCTCAGGCTTACAGGAAATGGGAAGACAGCGTACTCTGCCAACTTTCTTTTGTTTGCTTGGTTGGTAGAGTTCCCTGCACCTCGCCCTTTGGTTGTTGGTTTTAGATTTATGGTATTTATTCTCGTGAAGAAATTATTTTTAAGTCATGTTTGTAGCTATGAAGATAGAACTTAGTTGCTAGAATGCTGTGAAGCTTGCCTAGCATATCTGAAGCCCAGGGTTCCATGCTAGCCATACACCTGTAGCCTCAACTTGGAAGGTTTAAGCAGAAGGATCAGAAGTTTGAGGCCAGTCTGAGATCCAAGAGACACTAAAACTAACTAACTAACTAACTAACTAACTAACTAACTAACTAGATAGATAGATGAATAAATAAATAAATAAATAAATAAATAAATAAATAAATAAATAACCAATCTTTGGGCTGGCAAGATTGCTTTAGAGAGAAAGGCACTTGCTGCCAAGCCTGATGGCCAGAGTTTGATCCCTAGAACCCCCAGGTGGGAGGAGAGACCCAACACCATAAGTTGTCCTCTGACCTTCACAAGTGCTCACTCTCCCTCCCCCCCCCCCGTCTCTCATGTGTATGCGCGCACACACAGACACACAGACACACACACATAAATAAATAAATAAATAAAACACAATAAAAATCATCATTATAGGGCTTTTTTCTAGATATAGCATTATATAGTCGGCATAATACAAGTATAAGAACATCCCCCTGTGGGTTCTCTCATTGTGGGCTAATTTCACTTTATGTCTAAGTACTTTGTGCATCTGAGATTTACTCAGTATGTATAACAACGTAGGCATCGACTCTTTGTTTCTCCTAATGCGGGATGGTTTGCGCTGCTGCCACAGCCCTCTGTCCATCCTTGTCATCCACTGGGTTCCTGTATGCTCTGTCGTCTGATTCTGCCCTTCCCAATCTAGCCGGTACATCTACCTAAATCTCATGCATTAATACCACACTGTTTTACTATTCTGTAGACCTGTAATACTTTATCATCTGATAGCAATCTCCTTTTATTACTCCTATTTATTCCAGGAACTTCCTAAATATTCTTATTTATTTTCCTCTGTGGATTTGAGAATCAGCCTATATATTTAAACAAAAAGCCATTAGCTTTTACTTGGTAGGGTTCATGCTAAATTTCTGAATTAAATCAGGAAGAGTTCATATCTTTACAGTAGGGTAGATTTCTTAGCTAAGAACCTGAGGCATGTTTCTGTTTTTAAGTCTGTTATTCTCAGACTAGAATTTTAATGTTTCCTCCATACACCTTGCTGAGTGAGTCTATGTCTGTATATTTTATCTTTTATTTTACTTTTTATGTCTCTCAGTGTGTGTGCATGCACACATATATGCATGTGTGCGTGTATGTTTGTTATGTGAAAGTGGGGGCCAGAGATCAGCACTGGGTGACTTCCTCAATTACTATCTATCTTATTTTCTGAGGAATAGCCTCTCACTAAACCTAGAGAACCTTGGTTCATCTAGACTGTGTGGCCTGCAAGCCCCAGGGATGCTCTGACTTCCCCAGGAATCCTCTTGTTTCCGACTTCCTGTGTGCTGGGATTACAGGCATGTGCCACTGCATCTACTTTTTAAACGTGGGTTCTGGGGAATTGAACTCACGTTCTTATACTTGTATGCAGTCTCTTCTTACCAACTGACCTATCTGTCCCTCATTTTGTGTTACTTCTTAGTGGCTGTTTTCATTTGAAAAAAAAAACTAGCTTTTTCCGATTATTAATTCTTTAGTCAACAACCTGGTTACATTCCTCTACCACAGTGGTTCTCAACCTATGGGTCATGACCCCCTGGGGGTCCCATATCAGATATCCTGCATATAAGATATTTACATTGCAGCTTATAACAGTACTTTATAGCTATGAAGTAGCAACAAAGTAATTTTATGGTTGGGGTCACCACAATATGAGGAATTGCATTAAAGGGTCACTGTGTTTGGAAGGCTGAGAACCACTGCTTTACTGTTCCAGTCTCTGTTGGTCAATTCTCTGGAGTTTCCAACTGAAAATGTGCTCAATTGTCAAACGTTTCCAATTTTCATACATTTTCTGGTTGAACTGATTAGCACCTTTATCTCTATACTAAAATTCATGTTGGTAAGACACACATTGGGAAACACAGATAGATAGCCATGTCGTTGTGTCCTTGTGAGTTGACAGGTGTCTGTGTGGGCATATGAGATTCTGGATGTAAGAATTATACTATGTCTTAAAATGAAAACAAGAGCTTGCTCTTGATTGGGAGTGGGTGTCTGTGGTGATGACTGTGTGACCCCTGCCTGTGGGTCCATTAATATGCAGAGTTACGGCGATGCTTCCTCCTGCATCCGTGGATCTGTGGACTCCTGACTCACTTGTCTGAGATGTGTCATCCTCTCTGCTGCTAGGTTCTGTTTGCTAATGTTTTATTTAAGCATTTTGTAATAATGTTACTAAGATTGGCCTTGATTTTCTTTATGTTTCAGCTCTGTGGGTTTTGGCATGTTCTGCTAATGTTGCAGAAAGCCTTTGTGAGTGCTCCTTGCTTCCCTGTGCTTCAGAACATTTTAAATAAGTTTTGTACTTCTCTGTTACTTAATCATGAGTTACAGGTTTTCTGGAAAAAAAAAAGAAAAACAATTGGCCAGGCCAGTTAGACAACCCAGTCAGTAAAGTGTTTGCCACACAAGCATGAGGGTCTGAGCTTGATCCCTAGAACCCATGGGGAAAGGTCTGGTGTCATGGCTCAGGCTTAAAAACCTCAGCCCTGGGACATAGAGGAAAGTAGATTCCTGTGACTCCCTGGCCAGCCAGCCTAGAAAATCAGCAAATGTAAAGCCAATAAAATACCCTGTCTCAATAAACAAGGTGGCTCCTGAGAAAAGACCCTTAAGGCTTGTCTCCAGTTTCCCTCTCCCTCTCTCTCTCTCTCTCTCTCTCTCTCTCTCTCTCTCTCTCA
>JADRCD010220201.1:0-14713 GCA_019843815.1 Montemys delectorum
AGTTGGTTTATTGTAGTTCAAATACATAAATTCAACATTCAAACATCTTAAAATTAAACTTTTTAGAAACAAAAGTTCAAACATTCAAACAGGAGTAGTTTACAGGAACACCCAGAAAGGGAGTTTTGTTGTCTAATTGAGAATATTGGTAGCGATCATTCAGTGGAGAATAAAGAATGTTTAAACCAGGATTCCATTCTGGCCAACATGTTAGTTATGGATGTGGTTCATACCTGAGAAGAAATTACTAAATATATCTTCTCCTGGGGTAAACGAGACTTGGCCTATAACTCCAGAGGAAGCATCAAAGCACGGACGTGAACAATACAACTAAACTGTTCTTTAGAGACAAAGATAAAAGTATGTCCGTTATAATATTCATAGTCTCTGGAAGAATTCAGTGTTTTCTCTTTTACCCGCTTAAAAAACAAAATCAAAAACAAACTCCAAGTTCAATTTTCCTGGAGTCTGTGGTATTCCAAGCTCCTACCACAAATTCTCCTGTCTTGCTGAGTAACACTGCTAGTAAGAACATCACCAAGTCACTGGCTTCCACACCTTATAAAAGGATGATTTTTTAGCTTCAAGATTTTAAATTTACTAGAGACAGCCTATATTTGAGTATGTATGTCAGTCATGCCACACAAAGAAAAGCATTAAATATTTTCAAAGTGTTCTGTTCAGAGACTGCCCACAATCGCTTCTCCTTCTGTTTGTCAGGTGCTTTTGCAATAGGTTGACTAATGCACACAGAAGTAAAAACTGGAAAATTTGGCTCATGCAAGCATTTTCAATTAACAGTGAGCCCATGGAAGGGTATTTAGAATTATTTTGTGGATCGTCTAGTGGGCTCTGATGCTGTGGGAGGTGGGGGTGGACCTCGGCGATCCAGGTCATCAACATACGCCACGATTAGTTTCCTCCTCTCCTCTGGTACACAGTCCAGTACTAGATACCGTTTGTCATTCTGCAAAATTTTTTCTACATCTTTCAGGTGCTGATCAGATTCTTGGATTAGTTTTTTGGATCTGAAATAAGAAAAAAAGCACAAGAATTACTGACTGCTGTTCGCTGGTCTTTCAGAAATGAGCTGGAAATGTCCATCTAGTTCCTAATTGTGTTTCCACCTTTTTAAAGAAAAATTTCACTGCAGCAGTCACCTTTGTAAATCGCCTCAGCAAAGACTCCAGGGAGTGAAAGGGTCTCAGAAGCTGAATTACCCTCCCACCCCTGCTGGTGGTCCCTCCAGATCAGGGCTGAGGGTGGGTAGGTAAATCTTGCCCGTGCTGTACCTGTTCTGTGGATGAACAGAGGACTTCAGTCTGCGGGGCTGCCAATCCCAGCATCTTTCACAAGCTTTCACTTTCACATCTTTCACTAAATTAACTATAAAAATGTAGAGAGAAGTCTTACTTCACATCTAATTTAAAAGCCCAAGCTGATGCAAAACATTAAGGATCCTGACCAAAAAATCCAAATGACAAAACACCTACGAAGCACACCCTCAGCACTATCTATCCTCCCGTGCACACCCTTCCTTCCTTCCTTCCTTCCTCAAAGTCGTCTTTTAAAGGAGGAAATGCCGGCGCTTGAAGCCCGACTCGTCTCTTGCACACAGACTGTAGGCCATGCCAAAACGTTTGACTGGTGAAAGGTTACTAATGGTGATGGACTACTGGGTGTGCAACACCAAACCTTCTTTTAAGGGCTCTGCTTTTTAATCTTTTTAAAAAATAAGTGTATCCAGCAACTCCTTTCCTGTTGGAGGAAAATTATTTTTCTGCCTTAAGAAGATGAATTTAGGCATTCATGGTCTAACCCCACTCAGCAGTCTTCAGAGGAGGCAAAGATAAGCTATAGTGAAGAATTAATTTAAAGTCTCTTTGTGAATTCCAATTCTTAAAAAGTTGAGGGTCCTCAAAAAGAAAAAAAAAGCAGTGAAGTAAAAATAAAAGTGTATTTTAAAAACTGGATGTATGTAACACAAAATGAGAATTGACATCTGGGCCCTTTCTTTTTTTTTTTTTTTTTTTAAATTAAAAAAAAAAAGTACTGTGGAATGGCCTGTGTCTGCCCCCGAGGAAAGTTGGCATCTTCTGACTCCTAAAATTAACACTGTCAGCATGTGTGTGAGTGAAAAGTTTGCTCTGGCCATTAGAGTCCAGGCTAGGAGACAACAGCTGCCAGTGGGACACCGGACTGCACCTACCTGTATGTAATGAATTTGGTCTCTTTCAAAAGTGTCCTAAAGTCAGCTTTGGCAGTGATATATTTGTCTCTGATGTATTCTTCAAACTCCCTTTGTTTTTTCTGCAGGGATGGAAAAAAAAAATAAGATTAAAAGGGAAGCCCGTAAACTCTAAAACAACTTCTTTATTAATGCGCCAAGCCATGAATCCTGTAATAAAATTCAAAATAAAAAAAGATAAGGCAAGGATATGTCCTTTCTGTAAAACTTACTGTAGTGTATAACATGTAAAATACATCTTTAAGGAAAAAGAAAGAATATGAAATATTCTAGTTGAATATGAAAGCTTGCTATGTGCACTCCATTGTTCAGTGGCCTACAGCGTCACCCCTTCAGTCCCAGCGGTCTACAGCATCACCCCTTCAGTCCCAGCGGTCTACAGTGTCATTCTCTTCAGTCCCAGCAGTCTACAGCATCACCCCTTCAGTCCCAGCGGTCTACAGCGTCACCCCTTCAGTCCCAGCGGTCTACAGCATCACCCCTTCAGTCCCAGCGGTCTACAGCGTCATCCCTTCAGTCCCAGCAGTCTACAGCGTCACCCTTTCAGTCCCAGCGGTCTACAGTGTCATCCCCTTCAGTCTCCATAATGTCCTCAGGAGGGAAGCACGACAGAGAAACTAAGGATTGGGCACTTATTTCCTATAGAGTATATATCTTCAAGTATAAAGACAGCAATGAGACATAGAGTATGGACATACAAAGCAAGTACGTACATACTGAGCATCTAGCTTTCTGGTAAGGAAATGGTAATGCCTGTTAGCTATTAACTATACACACCTTGCCATCAATTCCTTAGAAGTAGTTGGGTAAATTAGAAACTGACAGTGGGTCTCAGTTATCAGTCTTTCTCAGTCATACATATTTTGTAGTCCCCACATTAAAAATTCAACTAAGTAGAGTTGAGCGAGGTCTGAGAAAGGTAGCTTTATGGGCTTTTCAATGTTGGACCTAGAGATGCCCATCATTGACAAAATAACAAGTAAAAGTCAAAGGGATAGAACAGATTATAATAAGCTATTTTTTGGTATTATTCTCTACATCAGATTATTAGGTAAATTTGTTTCCTACACAGAAGTCAGAATACAAGAACTGGACTCTGCTTTACTATCTCATACGTTAAAAGACTCTATTACTCTAAAGTCTCCTCTCCGAGAACTTAGGACCTCTTACTGTTTTGCCAATGTGGCTCAACAGGAAGGTACTTTGATAACTTAGGACCAAACACCAGCTGAAACTGACTACAGTTTCATTCAACTGGCAAAATCTTTAAACACAACCCTTAAAATTGTAAGTTTTAGATTACTACTTCCTTCTTACTACAAGGAGCACAATTTTAAAAAATATGTTCTTAAAAGCCAGACATGGTGATGCATGCCTTTAATCCCAGCACTAGAAAGGCAGAAGTAGGTGGATGTCTGTGAGTTCAAAGCCAGTCTGGTCTACAAATCAAGTGCGAGGATAGCCAGAGCATTTACAGAGAAACTCTGTCTTGAAAAACGAACAAACAAATAAAATGTACTTAAATCCTGGCTTATATTTCATATACTTTAATGTAACTCACTTAAAATGACCAGGCTCTTGGTTGGTCAAGCCACTGGTGATGATTATGCACCTATAAATATTCATAAACTTCAAAGCACAGTAGTGCACGTATGTATGTACTTAGCACTCTGTAGGCTAAGGCAGGAGGTTTATTAGGAGGGCAACCAACATTACATAGTTTCATGTCTGTCTAAGTTCCATAGAAAACAGGACAAATCCTCTTACCCTGTCACTGGAGGAGAACTTAATGCACCGAGGATCTTCCTTAATTATTTTTTTCACTTCTTTCCATGTGGATGTTAAGGTAATCTTTGAAAAAAACAAGTGAAGAAAAAACATAAATACAATTCCCTTTTATGCAGGGAGTCAAACTGCAGCACATATGGTACATAATATTACACACTGACCTGCAATCTCTTGTAATGCCCAAGCGTAACTGGACTAGTTAGGGACAGGGAGCAGCTTTAATGCAATTTCTTTTTGTTGGCTTGCCACAAGTTATTTTCATGGCCATACTTTCAAGGTGGCCTAAGACAATCACCTGCAAACCCTGTATTTACATGGGCAAACATCATAACTTCTGAAGAAACCATCACCAAAAAGAGCAAATAAAGAGGAACAAAATCTGGATAACAAAGTGTACAAACTGTCAGATAAGGGGCTACATACAGCACCACACTGCAAACGGAGGGAAAGGAGGAGAGCCCACTGATAACATACAGTTAAGGGCGTTCACCAGAACGCACCAGAAGCAGCTGCAAAACGACCTAAATCCTGACTAGGGAGAACATCAGGACATGTTTAAACGGGGGGGTAAAATCAGAAGAGAATGTCATAAAACCTAAGAAGTCAAATAACAGGTCTAAACAAAACACTAAAAATCACGTCAGTATTTTAAATCAAACTATAAATGAAAACTCTAGAAAAGAAAGACAGGCCAATAATAATAGACTCTCACCGCAGAAGTTTCATCCAGAAGCTGCCTAAAGTGTTCCCTTTTCTTTTTGGTAAGTGCTTCAATATGCTCATTAAAAAGTTTCTCTTTCTCCTCTCTTTCCAATAAGGACCCAGATTCCCAGCGGTGGTCTTTCCGGAGGGTCCTCCTAGTATCAGACCAGGACACATCTGAAGAACGTACCTAAAAAATAAAAAAGGAACCAAGTGGATTTTGCATATTCCACAACAAGAAGCTCGACACTGTAGTCAGGAGGCAGTCACATTTAGATATTTCCTGAAAAACAAATAGATCTCTTCAACTAGACTACACAATAAATAAATCCTATGTTAAAAGACAAGACCACTTTATGTATAACTTTCAGTAAGTAAGTTTCTTCAGGACACAAGCTCACCATCAAGTTAACCAACAACAAGCAATTTTCATTTCCAATATCTTAAGTGAAAGGCTATGATAATACCATTTTAGTTCAGAAGTCTCCTACAATCTACTTTAGAACACAAATCTTAACTCACAGTGATTAGCTACTTGATGAAATAACTACTCAGGCTTGGGGAAGTTGACAAACATGAGCAGCTCATAACAAATCAATCACAACTCATAACTACTTTGTATCTCTAAATGCTGTGTCATTTAAAAGTAATGTTAATTTTGTCTTCTTCCAGTACTAAGTATCTCCAGTATCTCCTTCCCAAACAGTACAACAAGCCTTGTTTTGCATGATGATTGAATAAGTAAAAGGCACTTGCATCCAGGCTCAATGACCTGATTAGAGTCACAGGAACCCACATGGTAGAAGGAGAGAACAGACTTCTGAAAGTTGTCCTCTGAGGTCTACACATACTGCACAGCCCAAGGGCATACACACAATCTTACACAAATAAATAAGTGAATGAAAGAAAGTAATTTTTATAAACTCAATAGACTGGGTATGGGGAATGTATTTCAGTGCCGTAAAGACCAGCCATGATGAGTTATAGTTCCAAAAGTGAGAAGTTCAATATTGTCTTCCATGACATGAAGTATTATGATATGCACCCTCAGCCCTCCTTCTCATCTAATCAGGGGGCAGGGAAGTTTAAAATGTCTCTAGGTGCTGATGGCTTGATCTTATATACAAAGAAACCCAAAGACTCCACCTAAACACTATTAGAAACAATCACTTTAGTAAAGTTAAAAAGGGTATAAAAATCACCATACTACAAATGTTAGTAAGATTTCACAAGCAATCAAAATGTAAAGTATGAGAACAATCTCACAAGCTCATAACAGTATCAACCCCCCCCCCATCAAAAGATAGTAAGTACAAATTTAGGCAAGGAGTAAATTCTTTGTAATGATAAAAACTATTAAACATTGATTAAAAACTGAATAAAATACAAACAATGTGAATGATATTCTGTGCCCACTGATTAAAGAAAGCTCTTAAGTTCTTATGGAGTCATAAGATCCTAAGAGCCAAGGCAATCTTGAGCACAAAGAACAAAGATGGAAACATCACATTCCTAACTTTGAAAAAAGATAAGAGCACATCACAGCTCTGGCTGGTTCACCAACACCACTGAGAGCAACTAGAAGTACTAAAAGTTGTCATACTACAGACAATGACAGGAAATAGGAGAGAATGAAAAGACAGAGGAAAGAAGAAAGTATACAAATACAGAATTTCTTTAACATTTAGCAAACATCTAAATATGTGCTTATCATTGGAACTACAATTATTTCTTTCAAAGAGCACTTGTATTTTCCACAGGACAATGTGGTAAGTGTTACAGTGCTGTATACTGAACACCCCAGTGTGGCTGCAGGCAACCTCAAAGGGAGGTCCAGTGTGCACTTGTCAAACTGAGAACCTGTGTCACTGTAGTGGGAAGGGAAGTAGTTGCACACCAAGGATGAGCAAGGATGGCAGACAAAGGCACACAAGGACTGAAGAAGGATCTTTCCTTTATCCGGGGTGGAGCACTCTTCAAGGCAAGACAATCAGCACCTAAGGCCAGCTGGGTCAAAGGAAAACTATTATCTCAGAGCAAACTAACAAAGGAATTGACTTTTAAAACAAAATAAAAACAACAAAAGAGTTGAATTCAACTGGCACACAACTGCTGGGTGTATGGAGAACCTTCACCTCTTTCAAGTAAATGGGAGAGACAAAATGAGGTTTGCTGTTCCCCAAAACCACTGCAACTGCAATTAAAACAAGACTTAAGGGAATGTCAGGAAGGAGATTTCAAATTACTGAAAATGTCCAGGATGCAGAGCCCCCTAACCCCCAAAGCAGCAGAAAGAAGTGAAAAAAACCATAGTAAAGTCTCAAGAGTCACCTCTTGCCAGTACCCTCCAGTCCTGTATCTTACAGCATCCACAGTGTAATGACTGATCCTAACAATGATGACCCTAAAGCAACTGTTTTCAACCTGTGGGTGAGAATCCACTGATACCAAGAACTAAAGTTTTAAATGCTAGAAATAAGAAGCTGTGTCATAATTAATTTAGAGAACATGGGAAGTCCATAAGATGGACTTCCAAAGTCAATATTCAGAGGAGGAAATGTACCATGTCAGACAGAAGAGCCTTGAAATTCTGGATAGCTTCTTCTCGTTTGTGCTGCTCTCTTTCTCGATCGATTTCTTTAGTTTGTTCAGAACGTGCCTTTTGAACTTCTCTTTCACGTTCTCGAAGGCTTGCCTCAATGCGGGCTTGCCTTTCCAGCTCTTTTTCTTTTTCTGAGTCTAAATTCTGTAAAAATAAAATTACATTATCCTCTTTACCAACTTCATTAAGATTTTTTTTTCCCCCACAAGCTGGGTGGTAGTGGCATAATCCCTGGTTTGAAAACCAAAACAAAACAACAAAAAGATTTTTTCATAAAATACCTTGTCAAAAATGTACAAGTATTTTTCCCCAGAACATTTCAAAATATGTCTTCCCAATCAAGTATGAGACTCATAATTTCATCTTCTTAATCAACTATGAGAAAAATTCCAGCCCCAGCATCAAAGCAACATACACTCTTAAACAACATTAAGCAACGTCAGATAGGGTGTAACATCAGTAAGCCTAAGAGTTACCTTAGCTATTTTCTCTATGTACTGTTTGAAAAGGTCTTCTCTCATTGATGAACTATCCACCGCTTTATACCGTGGGTCACTTTCTACTTTGTCTTTTACTTTGCTCCATCGAGATTGACTATCCAAGTGATGATTAGATAACAGTTCAAAGAAATCTGATTTAATCTAAAACAAATGAGAACAAGGATGATGCACTATGAGAAATTCTCCATGTTTTAAGTAGACCTACTACACGATAACAGACAGCACTACACAGACCACAGCATTTAGGTTGATTATAGCCGCTGAACTCAAATTGAGCTGCACATAGTGCTAGCAAGAGCCAGGCTTATGAAGTAACAATAAAATACTCTAATATGACGATGTATCAATGGCTTATTTTATAAAGTAATTTTTGTTCATAAAAAGTTAAGAGAAAAATTTAGAAGTCATTCAACACATATAGCAAGTCTTTATAACCTGATGTCACATGTCTAAAATAAAAGGATTAAAAAGTGGTTACAGGGCAGTGATGGCATACACTTTTAGTCCCAGCACTTAGAAGGCAGAGGCAGGAAGATCTATTGTAAGTTCAAGGTCCGCGTGGTACAGAGCAAGTTCCAGATCAGTCAAAGCTAGACAGAGAAACCCTATTTCAAAAACCAAAACAAAACAAAAACCAACTTATATTTGCTTTTAAAAACACAATATTTAAGCTGGGCAGTGGTAGCGCACGCCTTTAATCGCAGCACTTGGAAGACAGAGGCCGGTGGATTTCTGAGTCCGAGGCCAGCCTAGTCTACAGAGTGAGTTCCAGGACAGCCAAGGCTACAAAGAGAAACCCTGTCTTGGAAAAAAAAACAAAAAACAAAAATAAAAAAAAAAAAAACCACTACAATATTTACACCTATCTTCATAAGAATACTAATAATTCTGTAATTATAACCATTAGTTTAAAAAAAGCATTTCATTTCAGTATGTGTGATTGTTAACTAGAGAAATATGCATGCCTCCATTTACTCTGCTATAAAGGGAACACCTTTGTTAAGTACTAGTATCACATCTTCTGTCAAAGGCCCCGAGCGAGTGATACTGACCCAGAGTATGCAGTCCAAGAGTAGTCTGTTTAACAGAGAGGAAATGAAATGTAGGAGGCACTTATTTCAGGACTCTCCACTTAGTCTTACATGTTCCTCATCTCAATTACCATGTTACTGCTACACCACAAGACACCCAGTTCAACAAAAGATTATGGTCAAGCATCCCTTACCACTGGGATTAAATATTTTTCTTTGCTGCCTGGCCAAGGAATGAGGAATTAGGAATGAAATTAGAACTTAAGATGTGTGGCACAAGAATTGTGCTTCCTACCTATTCCCATTATCACTTCTTCTCAGGATTGTACTTTCCCCTCTCAGACAATTATGGGAGGTTATGTTCTTTTTGAAAATCATTTTTAAGTTCTAAGACAAAGAGTTTCAGAAACATTCTGCTTCAGAAATATTTTAAAAATCAGCTATGGATTTTCCTGTTATTAAACCTGAACCTTAATTTGGATTAACAAAAAAATGCTCAGAAACACAGTTTTTCAAGTACTAGTCTTTTTTGTGTAATAGCGTAATTTTTCACCTTGTCAACTTTGTACCTAATAAATATCAATCCTAGGTGTGTCTGATAACTAGAAGGCAAAATTTACACTAAATAACATATGTGCTGTGTCAAAAAGACTTGTTGTAAGTCATGATAATTTATATTAACTTAAAAGTCTCTAAACATGCAAACTATATAGTTAGTCATCAATGTGTGTGATACATAAACAAGTACTTTAAATAACCTCTTGCATCATGACACATGTGCTAAAGCTGCTAAGCACAAGAAGTAGTCGGTACCTGAATAAATGGCAAAAAAATGAAATTTACCATGAGCTTAATTCACAGCCCTTGTTTTCTATCCTTACCACAGCAAAAATACTCACAATGCTTGGCATAAAATTTAAAAAAGAAAAAAATGCCAATTTTCTAACAGGGTTAACTCCATTGCCAACAGTGTGAAATGTGTGGTATGAAGAATCAAGTGTTTACAGTGAGTAAGCTGCAGTACACAAAAGTGTCGATGTTGGCTTTTGCAAACACAATGCATATAAGCCAAGTAAGCAAAAGCACACCGACTCTGGGGAGGTGATTCTCACAAAATGCAAGCTGCACAGACGCGAACGAACCTCACTATTCATTCACACAGTCAGTCGCCTCCTGCTATTGCTGCCAGTCTCACTGGTAACAAGGTTACAATTATCTCCTAATGTTTTACATGTAAGATTAGTAGAAACAATACAGACAGAGTGATAACATTTTTATTAGCCAAATACTTCACAAAATGTGAACAAGAGATCTATTACACTTAACCTTTATAAGTTCTCTCTGGTCTAATAATCAATTTTATATTCTTTAAATTAGCTCAATCTCCTGTCTTCTATAAGCGGAGGATAAAGAGTCAGGGAAAAAGTAGACTAGTAAGTAGCAGAACTGCAGGACGCTAAAGCACCGGCGGCACACGTAGGAACCCTCCAACACCATGTGCACCGGTGATGAGCAGCACTTAAAACTAAATTAGAACACCGCAAAGACTAACCACTTATTATAAAAATAAAATCCGGGCTGGCGAGATGGCTCAGCGGGTAAGAGCATTGACTGTTCTTCCAAAGGTCCTGAGTTCGGATCCCAGCAACCACATGGTGGCTCACAACCACCTGTAATGAGATCTGACGCCCTCTTCTGGTGCTGTCTGAAGACAGCTACACCGGGGCCGGCAGAGGCCTGAGTTCAGTTCCCAGCAGCCACACACATGATGGCTCATGGCTATCTGTACAACTACAGTGTACTCATACACATAAAATAAATAAAATAAATCTTTAAAATAAATAAATAAATAAATAAATAAATAAATAAATAAAATCCAGACGTTATCTCAAACATGTTTAGAAAGTTATGTCATACATAATCCAATTTGTGTAAGTGCAATGATACACTATCAAATGATCATTTACTTGGTTTTCTTTAATCAAATATGTTATTCTAAAAGTCAAAAGTAGGGGGTGGAAAGATGATTTAGTAGTTAAGAGCACTAGTTTCTCTTCCAAAGGAACAGAGTTCAATTCCCAGCACTTACATGACAGCTCACATTAGTTCCAGGGCTTCTGACACTCTCACACAGACATACATGCAAAACACCAATGCACATAAAATAAAAACTAAATTATATATTTAAAACAATTTTAAGTCAAATGCACCAATTTATGTGATTTTAAATGAACATATGAAATGTGGGGTTTTTTTGTTCACATGATTTTTCTGTATGTTAAAGAAGCATAATCATTTTAAGTCACATGTAAAATAATTCTATAAAAATTTCCTTTGAAGCCATCAGATAATCAGAGTTCTGCTATTACTGTCAAAAGCTGTTTCATCTAATACTCTTACTATCTTAATTGAAAGAGGCTTCTAACAATGAGACTTAGGATTACTTCCCTAACAAGGTTTCTTAATACAATTTGTAACATTTTAGCTTCCCACAGTAAGTAGCAATTTTGAATGTCAGCAATTTTGAATGTCAGGCTCCAGAAACTGTTTCCCCTATTACAAAGCACACCAGAACACTCAGGAGAGTGTTTTGATGGCTCATACACCACTGGTGTCATCTCCCCACTGTTCTGCCTCCACAGTGGTGAGCTCTCTGTTCCTGACATTGCTATCAAATGACATTTCAGATGCATTAATCTTTAATGGCTGACCTTTAATTCTGATAAGCAATAATTTATATGTAAGATACGTCTGTTTAAAGATTAGAAACTTACTAAAGTCATATTTTTATAGAATACAAAGATTAAGAAGTTCTTTGAAATTCAAATGTTAACATCTAAAAAGACTTCTGAAATCTTAACACACTTCAGTTATCTCAGAGTATGCAGTTCTAAAACCCAGTTCCAGGTTTACAAGGCACCTTATTTATCAGAATTTAAAGCAACTATATATACTTTACTTATGTTCCTAAATAAGCATTATGAAAAGAAAGTGATTATAAGTGATTATAAATGTGTATCAACAACTGTGCAAATTAAAGGAAAACACACATTCAACTGCTCATGCCTACAGACAAGGATAGGAAACACTGCATTGGGTCAGTCAGACCACTAGAACTTAAACCACCTTACCTTCTCACCTCTCGTTTTCGAATCTTCTTTTTCTTTCTTTCTTGCAGCTGCCACAAATTCATTAAACAATGCTTCTCTATCTTTCATCTTTTCAATTGCTTTAAATCTTGAATCTTTAGCATGTTTGGCAGCAAATTCACTAAAAGTAGCTCTGTAAGAAAATGGTCAGAATGCTAACTTTAATTGACTATTTCTGTTTCTAAAACAAGCATAAAGGAATATACCACTTTCGTAGCAAGAATATATGCCAGAGACATACGGGTCCCAAATTCAAACAGTGACCCACAGGAAGGACAGAAAGAGTGACTGACTGAAAATGTGGCTAGTGACTGTATGCTATCAGCCCAGATTAGGGGAATATAATAAAGGCACACCACGAATGAAGAATGTGTGAATCTAGAGACTTAACTCATCTACTAGCCAATGCTTGCTTCAAACACAATGAGAAATCTTATCTGACTACTCTTGACTGGACAAAGGACATAGGGCAACTTATTTAAAGCAGATGACTACAGGTACAGTGAGGTACCTCAAAGGAGAGAATTCCTGAGGTACCCCCTACTGGAATTCACGTCAACACAGTGCCTACAAACTTGCAAGAGAAAAAAAGAGCAGAGAAAGAAGTCCTAGAGACAGGAGTCCCCAGAAGACTCTGACAGAAGGATAATTCCCAATGGGGCCTCAAACACACAATCTAACTATTGAAAAGCATGGCTATAAGCATTCTCTCCGTCACCAGGGTTAGAGTAAAAAAGCAGGGCTGAAGAAATGGCTCATCACTAAGAGCATAAACTTACTACCACCCTTCTTGTACATGACTTGAGGTCAGTTCCCAGCACCTACCTCAGTTGGCTCACAACCACCTATAATTCCACTTCCAGAAAAGTCAATGCCCTTTATGGTCTTTGCAAATGGAAAATGAGGCTTATTTAATCTCTTTAAAAATAATTTTAATTAGAAAAACTAAAATGCATTATCTCCTGGGTTAAAACAAAGATGTATTATTTTAAATAGAACTAAAAACCTTGCCTGAACAATTTGTGTGCAATCGTAATAAAATTAAGTTACTGAGAATATGTATCCCAAAAAAACTGACCATATATAGTCAGTTAAATGTTATTTTGTTCACGATACATTAAGCACTTTATTTTATAATTTCAAACTAGAAAAATAATGCTTTAACAATACTTTTAGTTCAAAATCAAAATTTAAAAGATTTTATTCAGGATATTTATGATACATAAAATATCTACTATCTTTTACTCTAATAGACTACAATGAACTTTTTTAAGCATTAGATTCCTACGAAGTTTTGGGGGTAGTGGTTTTGTGCATAATTTATTTCTGAATTTTCAAAAGCACTATTTTAAAACAGCAGATGGGGGGGGGGGAATTCTCTGGAGAAAATAGGTGGATAGATGGTAGAGAATAGAGAAAAGTCTATTTTAACCATAGAAAATACATTTGAAATTTTCATTATAAGATTGAAGTTTTCATTAGTTTACATACATAGATATATTATTATATGTTTTTATTCTTTCCGACTTGGAACAACCTAGAATAGTCTAGTACTGAAGAGTTTTGTTTTGTTTTTTTATATTGATCTTCTTCTCCAAAATAGTTTAATAGGTAATACTCTCTTACATTTAAGTGATTCTCGTTTTCTTCTATTTACTTGATAAAAGTGTTATTTTTGTGTCAGTTACATGAACACCTCAGACATCTTACCTTTTCCCCACAAAATAACCTGCAGTACACAGATACAAGCACTTTGACAGTTTTCCCTGCCCAGAAAGCACCACAAGGGATGGGTAATACAGTAGGGTTTTATCAAATCTGTAAGAGCACCACAACTGTTGCTTTTAGACTTCTGATTATTCCCAGACTAACGAGGGCTTTGTTTAGTCGGTTGATTTTTTTTTTTTTTTGGTCAGTTTAATTGTTTGCTATTATTGTGCATACATGTGCATGATGTGTGGATGGGTGGGTCAGGTGGAGATCAGAGGAAATCTCTGTGGAATCAGTTCTCCCCTTCTATATTATGTGGGTTATAGGGCTCTAACTCAGGTTGCCAGGCTTGAGCAGTGAGCACCTTTACCTAGTAGTGAGCCACCTCATCAACCACCAGTTAGTTTTAGTCAATATCATTCTATTAATCATAATACCAAATGATTTTACTAAATTATTTGAAAATATACTATAGACATAAGTCTTAACCTATGAATGTCAGCATAGAGTTCCTTAAGGTAAAGCCTCTGTTCTTCCATAGCCACAATATTCCAGAGAAATACTAATCTAACCTATTCACATTCAAATCACCTCACATACCCCAGAACGTCTCTTGTAAGACAGTCTTAACTATGACCCATAATGTATGCTCTTTGAAATAGCTCAAGCCTGTTTGAAGTATGAAAGTCTACAATTCCCCAAATGTTACACTCTTCAGAGCCACAAATACTCATTAGTTTTCTGTACTTTGTACTAGTAAAACATTTCTTTTTACACTGTGGACTTAAAATTGCTTAACTAAAATAACCTCTGCTGTAAGTGCCTTCTAATCCAGAAACCCATGATTCTCTCCTCTCACTGTGGAATCCCCCATGGAGCTGGAGTTGTAGCTCAGTGGTATAATGCCAGCCTAATGTGAAGCTTCCAGTTCTAGTCTTTTTTCGCCCCACATAATATATTCTGATCATGGTTTCCATTCTCCA
>JADRCD010220201.1:14723-46963 GCA_019843815.1 Montemys delectorum
AAAAAAAAAAAAAGAACGCATCATAAAACATTAAGTGTTCCAGAGCTTTTATAACAGGGAATGATCCAGACACCACAGTGCAAAAAACAAAACTGCTGCAGGAGAGGCAAACAATATGATAAACACTGTCACTTTATTTTATTTACACTTATTTTTTGTGAATATATACATATATATGTGTATCTATGTAAAGAATGTGTGTGCACATGTATGATACAGTACATGTATGGACTGCAAGGACTGGTTTTCTTCTTCCACCATATGGGTCTTGAGAAAAAAAACCAAGTCAGGCATGGCAAAGGTTCCTTTACATGCTGACCCACCTTGCCAGCCCAAACTATTCATTTCAGATCAGACCTATCAGTGCTGTTCAAAAACCACACTGAAAAGCAAAGAAGGTAGACACAGACTAGCCAGCAAAGGCAATAACAAGCACCAAAGGTGCCCTTCTTATTTAAAGGCTGTTAGCGTGGCTATAGGAAACACAAGAGAAGAACTGTAAGACGAATGACTACATGTAAAACATCCTATGTAAAGAATCTGCTTTCTTAGCAGGGCGGTGGTGGCGCACGCCTTTAATCCCAGCACTTGGGAGGCAGAGGGAGGTGGATTTCTGAGTTCGAGGACAGCCTGGTCTACACAGAGAAACCCTGTCTCGAATCTCTCCCCCACAAAAAGGAATCTGCTTTCTCTTAATTGAAATGGGATGTACTACATAATTTTAAGAATAACAACTTAATCTGATTTCTCTTAAACCTTAAATTCTCTGGCTACTGTGTAGAAAACTTGAGACCACAGAAGAACTAGAATAGAAGAAAAGGCACTCCTGAAGAGAAAACCAATAAGGAGCTGCAAGAAAAGTGTCCACCTTAATGGCTTACATTAGGGTTATTGGTAGGGAAAATGGGTGAGAGGCTAGCTAGATGTTTTGGAGGTCGACTCATTGAATAGAATCAGGGAAAATAAAGACTCAAGTTCATTTATGGCTATAATCCCAGCACTTGGGAAGTAGAAACATCCAGTTCATGGCCAGTTCATGTTTTAGACTCTAACAAAACAAAACAAATTAAATTAAAAAAAAAAAATCAAACAAAACAAAAATCCAAGGCTGATTCAGACTTTGACTGAGCCGTAATATGATGAGAATGAGATGATCACATCTGAACAGTTTAAAGAAAGTATTCAAAACAAAACAGGTACAAAGCTTAAAATGAACATGCGATATACTTGGAAAGCTGTGTCATTCTACTCTAAGTATCAAAGCACAGACACTACAAATATTCTCTCTTAATGTTCACATATAGGTCTGCATGCAAAATGATAGGACTGCTGAAAATTACTCCAATCTTTACACTTTAAATATTCAAAATGAATAGCCCTGCTACCAAAAGAAATCCAATCTTTACACTTTAAATATTCAAAATGAATAGCCCTGCTACCAAAAGAAACTTCCCAGCTCAAGTGTACTATGAGGACATGACTCAAATACTCACCATTTTACAGAAGATGGTTCAGAGAATTTAATTATTACATAAACTACAAAGTATACAATGCTTTAGGAGCAGGAAGCAATTACCATGAGGTGATACTATGCCAAATCACCAGGGGAATGTTAAAAACATGGTAAAAGGGGAAACAGGGAAGTTAGCAACATGGTGACAACTTCATGCACCTCTAGTTCAGCAGAGACCTTAGACCTTCTCTCTCTACAATTATGAGATAAGCACTTTAACAAATACTTAGTTGTTGGCATGCATGAGATACAATGCCAAGGTCTACGCCTTCACAGTATTTATATACTTACATGCATAAACAAGTTGGCACACTGGTTTAAAAGGCGATGAACAGTGGTTATGTCTGCTTTTTTATCAAAACTGTATTTTGCTATTTTCTACTCTAAATTTGCACCATTAGCACAAATTGATAAGTGCATTAGAAATAACTTTTAAAACCACCACAGACATAACTTCATTAACTATGAAGCACAAGGACAACATGTTCTTATAAAAGTAACAAAAATAATCTGGTTTCTGAAGTGGGGAAGCCTCCATACTGACCCACTAACTAAGCACTAAGATGCAAAAGGACGCTGTGAAGTATTGCAGAGAAAGAACATATATCAGTCCCTCTACAAGACCTGGGTTCAATTCTCAGCACCATATGGCAGCTCTCAACTGTCTAACTCCAGTTCTAGAGGATCTGATAAACTCACACCAATGTACATTAAAACAAAACAAAACAACCAGATGGTGGCTTAGTCTGAACAGTATGCTTTTACTGTACCAAGAGAGACCAGTGCCAGAAGGACTGCCAGGTTAGCCAGCCTGGGAGCTTGTCTCAACACTTAAACACTACATTTCAAAATGGCAAATTTTCACTGTTATAGCTCCTTTTACCTGTTTTCTTTCTTTAGGATTGAGAAGCAAGTACCGAGGATCAAATACTATCTTGTGCAACTCCTTCTCCCATGTTGAAAAAGCAGACACCTTTAAGATAAAAAGAAAGCATTGCCTCATAATTAAGATACTCTACTCCAGAAAGGTCATAATTTTGCTTGAAATCTACAGGGCATCTGTTTGTAAAGGAGACATTAAAACCATAGTGAAGTTTCCATCACTAATAAATTAAAAGCAGTGGGAAGCTAACAACAGCAAATTTCCACATTAATTGGCTCTGACCGTTTCTTTGTTATAAAGAAATAACACACACTCCATTGCTCATTAAGAATAACCACTACTGTGTGACATTTTAAACTCAGTACATCAGAAAAAGCCTTGAAGATTTGCATTTTGATTTCACATACTGCAATCTTATGAGCAATATTGTGATTTTAAAATTTAACAGTTTACTTATTCAAATACATTTGTGAATACAACCAAAAAGTTTTCTTTCTCAGTTAAGCTTCTAATATCATAAGTATCAGTTAATTCACCAAAAGCTGTTCTGAAGATATTGGAAGAATCATATATATATATGATCATATAAAGTATATATATATATACTTTACCTATCCGAAGTAGTCCGCAATTCTGTAATGTTAATACTCATACGTGTTACCGAAATTATATGACCCAACAAATGTTAAATGCTATTTATACTTTCAAGGACAGTAAAATGCCACTTAGTTAAATATGACATGATAAGCCAAGTAAAAGGCCACTTCAAAAAGTGTACAGTAATTTAACAGGTTCCCTTATCCTTCCCACCCCATTTAATGAGCACTAACCTTAGATTTGACCTTTTAGCAAGACATATTTATATTACTTATATAAAACAGAAATATCTCCCCCAAAGATTGTTTTCTGACCCCTCTCTCTAGCAGCATGTCCTTGAACTGCTTCATTCGAGCCTCCAGAGGGACAATGGCCCTTTCTCGGGCAGCTTTAATTTCAGCTTCCATGGCAGCTTCTTTCTCTGAATCAATGTCTTTATTATCATCTCTCCTATAAAAAATAAATCATAAGGCAATATTAACACAACGAATACTAATTTTATTAAGTTCTTAAAATCAGTGGAATTTTCAAGGGACTAGAAGTAGCATATTTTTGACAAAACACCATTCTGAGGATTTCAAATAAATTATATGGTACAACTTTCATTCTAATAATAATAATAAAATTACAATGCATTTCTAATGTTATAGTGGCTACATGGGTTATGAAAAAAATATATATTTATCTTTAATGTGCTGTCTCTCTTACTCTCTCTCTTGCTATATAAGGTGAACTAAAAAAAGAAAGTCTTTTCTGGCATTGCTTACAAACTGTTAGAATCAAATAGAACAGAATATATTTTTAGTTTTTGAAATAGTATCTTAAAAAATTAGCACTTCCCAAAATATGTTATTATTAATTCAGAAAATATTTTAAGATACATTAAAAATTAGGAAAAGGCCTTGGTAATTTCAAATATTTATTTTAATAACAAAATTAAATAACTTAAAAAAATACCGTGGCCAAGTGTATAGTATGTGAGATAAACACCTTACCTAACGGACATTCTTACTCACTTTCTGGTGACAAGCTGAGTTAAGTTGAAGGGCAGGTCTCACAGAACATGGACATAAGAGTGGTTAGGAGGGAGTACTAGGAATTAGGATGAATCAGCAATGACTTAGCCTACTTGTTGTTTAACCAAAACTACACCTCAGGGCTAAGGGCAGATCCATTGCTTGTGTGTACACAAGCAGACAAAAACAGGAAGTCACACTATCTCTCAAAACATACCCACTACTAAAAGAAGGCCTATATTTGTATAACTAAGCCAAGAAATAAACTCAAATGTATTTGAACAGATCTTCCTTCTTAAACATGATCAACTACATAAAACTAATAAAATTGGTTTATATTCCCGACGTAAGTTGCTGGAAGTCAAAACCATGCTACATAAGTAATCCAAGAGCTACAAATGGAGCTAAGCCTAGTTAATAATGAGAGGTAACCAGCAATTGGGGATGGCTCAAAAGAAATAGAAAACACAATCCATGACCTGCTGGAGCTTAGTGTGATAGTCTGTGACCTAAGACATGTACAAAATAAACAGGTAAAACAATTTGCCAAGCAATATACTCTCTTTCTTTACAGAAGAACTACTTAAATAGTACTTAAAGGAATTCAAAGACAGCTATGAAATATAACAAAAACAACCTTTAAAGAATTGTATACTAAATGTCACAATACAAACTATCACTATCTATCTCAATAAAATAAATAAAAGGAAAACTTAAGCCAGGAAAAACAGGCTTTTAGCTTTGTACCTAAATAGAGAAGCTCGGGCAATCCACATAAAGGACTTCTTTGACATTCTCCTGATAAAAGCAGTTAAAAACCTTACAGAGATGTCTATAAGAACAAACAATTAAAAACAACCTAAAAGTTTAACATCACAGAAATATCTAAAATTATGGTACATAAACAGAATGAATACATTTATAATTAATTAAGACAAATGTCTTATTCTACAATTTTTAAAAACAACAAAAAATTAGATAACCACAACTAGTAAAAATACATTTGATTAAGGAGTAAAAAGGTCAACTATGCAAATGAGAACTGCCTCCAGTTGCAAGATCATGGTAATTCTCTTTAATAAGATCTTAATTGAACACTGTTGCCAATAAACAGACAGGTATTTGAGAGAAGCCTCTCTACTAGAGTGGTTGTACCCATCTTCTCAGCACAAGCTAGAGTCACGCAGGACTACTACCAACCAGTCCCCAATAACCACCTTAGACTTTATTTGCTGAAAAATGGTAAACCTATTCACACATACCCTCGACTCCAACCTTACACCCCTCAATAAAAGTAACATCCCATCTTGCCCACACTGATGCTCCTAACCTCTTCCAGTGTCTCTCAGTATTTTCTAACTAGTGAGTCTACTCCTCACCAGTCTCTAGGAACAAGCAAGTCGTAAGATAACACATATATGGAAAAGGTGTCCATTTTAATGACATCCCTTGAATTGAGTTTCTGTAGGCTGATATAAGAGAAATTTCATTTTTAATAACCTCTAGACCTATTAAAGTCTAAAGAAAATTAATCAATTAATGGCTAAATTTCAGCTAGCTTCATAATATCTATTTGTATGACCAAGTATTCCAAACTTTAACAACAGAAAAAACACCATCTCTACATCATAAAACAAAACTAATTAATATCAGGTCCAAGAAAGCAATTATGACTACTGTTTCTTAATCACATAGATACTACACATTACCTTGCAATAAAAAATTGATAACCTCATCAACTCTATACTGTAAATCTACCTGGAAATGCACAAACCATGTATTACTTACTTCCGCTTTTTTGCTTTAATAGGCTCATCTTCATTCATTTCTTCCATTAGTTCTTGTTCTTCTTTAACTGTAAGATAAAAATTCATTAAAACCCTGAATAAAACATATGCAGGCATTAGTGAATTCCCAGCCACTGATTGTTTTGTTAATCACTGCTGGAACATTCACTTCAATGCATGAAAGGCTGCCATTTACAGTCGTGTCACTCACTTGCATTCATCGAGAACTGCCACTTTTGGATTGACAGCATTGTGGGAGCCGGGTGCCCTAGTGAAGACAATTCAAACACTGTTATGAACAGTTATACGCATATATTCACACGTTTTTTTAAAAAAATCCCTTCAAAATGTAGTATCAACTTGGTTTCATGTTTCCTGCCCAGCCTTTATCTTTAAAATGTGTGAGTAAAACTCCCTAGTTTCAATTTTACAAATACGTAAATCTCCCAATTCATAACTCATAGAACATTTTTCAGAATGAATGCTCGTGTTAACAAATTTTACTCAAATATAAAGAAAATGTTCCAAAAAAGCCCAAAAGTAAATCACATGCTTTCTTGGCACTGCTTACTATGATTATAAAGTGCCACAATCATACGACATCAAACAAAGCAAATACTACTGAAGTGGGAAAAAAAATGATGCCAGAGCACCAGATAGGCAGTCACACTGATGTGCAAAGTACTTCCAGCACAAACGCCAGAACCACATCTATATGCTCCATGTAAATTTCCTGGTCACTTTAAAGATCATATTAAGATTTATTTCTTTAGAAATGTTAAATGATTTATTTATCATAGTTCTACATTTTATATATATATATATGTATATATGTACATACATATATATATATGAGTTCCATTTAAACACTGAATAAACATAATAAAACTGAGTAAAATTGCCATCAAGAATTAATTATACAACAAAAAAATCATATACAAGTGTTTGTACCCAATATTCTGAAATACTATCAGAAGAGGCAGTAGATATTCAAGAAGAAAGCTATTATCTAGCTCAAAGGATTTTTGTTTTTCTGGTTGACAGGATCTTACTATATATACATAGCCTTGCTGGTCTAGAACTCATTATGAAGACCAGACTGGACTGGATTCAGAGATGGACCTGCCTCTATCTCCCAAGTGCTGAGATTAAAAGTGTATGCCACCATATCCTTCAGAATTAATTTTTTATAGTTTTATACAATTGTGCATTTTGTAGACTATGAAATTTTAGAAAATATAAAAAATATTCTGCTTAGTTTATTGCAAACTGTATCACCAGTACAAAAGGTGAAAGGCTACCTAAGGGTTTCAGTAACATTAATAAGCATTACGCCAATACCAACAGTTCCAGCATCTCACACTAACTGAAAATATTAGCAACAAAGCTAACATTTTTTTACAAGATATTATCCAAATTCTTTACATTTTTATTTCTTATTGTACCTGACCCCAGAATAGCAGTCTATTTTTAAAAAATATTTCAAATGGCCTTTATACTATCCATCAAGTAAAGAAAAGGGGTTAAATTCAGAGTATGAATTCCTAATTTGAAACTTACTTAGCTTCTTCATGTCTTCCAATCCTTTTTTATGAGGAGGCTCTTGAATAATTTTGTCAACATCTGCCCTTCCAATCAAATCATCAGGCCGGTCCCACATAGACAGGCGAGTGGTGGGATTGTAGAAGAAGACCCTCTCATCGCCAGTCCACACAACACACCTAAAAATAATACACAATACCATTCCCTGTGTTACAAAAAACGCTCATAGCTAAGTCTTTAATGTTAACTCTAAAAGGGCAAAAGAACAGGCAAACAATAAGAAAATGATAGGTCTTAATTAATAGTGGTTTTCATAATAGCTTTCAGAACAAAAGAGATGAATGACTACAGAAATGCAAATTCATTTGTGGATGGAGTTTATAATGCCTAGGAACTGAATTCAATACAACCAATCTGACACAGCACTAAATTTTAAGCTCTTTAAAGTATAAGTTCAAAGGCAACAAAAATACTAATAACTCTATAGCTTAAAAAGCAAACCATAGTACCTAATAAGCTCTTATTTCTTAATAAACCAACATTCCATATCAAATGCAAACCTGATCTAGTTATAGAAGATGTAAAATATAAAGGACTACACTAGAACCCCATAAACTACTTACTGCAGTCCACTAGTCCTACTTTTATAATTAGAAAACTGAAGGTATAACAAAACAAGTGTATGAAAAGGACTTGTAAAAGTCAGTCTACAGAGCAAGTTCCAGGACAGCCAAGCTTAGGCAGTGAAGCAGTTGGAAAACAGAAAGTTGGTGATAATATAATAGAACAAGGGAACCATGTTCCAACCTCAGCAAGAAGCAGAACTCAGTTTCGGCTTTAGAGTGAAAAATAGAAAGGACTACTGGGACAATTGGTGCTGGTTAGCTGGAGCTAAGAAATTAGCGGTGATTAAGAGACCCAGCATCACTGAGGCAAAATCTTCTGGGAAGTGTTTTCTGAGAGCATGAAGAAGCTGTATTGCAGATAGCCAAGGTTGTACCTCTTGCTGCAGCTGTACTTCGTAATGTGTAAGAGTCAGCCAGGTGGTACTGGTTTTGATAAAGGAATTGTGAAGAGCAGCTGAGGTCTGGCATTTTGAGAGGCCATGGAAGGCCACTGGTGAAGATACAGCCTCAGTTGCAGTTGATGACTCAGGACTGAAGGGGTCATCCAAAGGGGTTGAGGCCTGGCACCATGAAGGGAGCCTATGAGAGGCTTCACTAGGTGAAGCCTAGTGGCAGGAGAAGACCCCAGTGTATTGGAGATGTCAGTACCATGGGATGATCACCAAGAACAGCAGCAGCAGTGGAGTGGATCAACCTGAGCTTAGAGTGCTACAGAAGGCAGAGCTGCAGAACTGATGCCAGCCCTTTGGAGAAGCCCAGAAGATCAGGTGTGGTTCCCAGACATTGAAACAAGAAGCTGCTGTAATACTGACATTGCCTTGGAGACCCCAACATAATCAAGATGCCAGAGCCATGGACTATCTGCCGAAGAAAGCTGCTAACAGGGAGGGCACCAACCCAGAAGAAAGAAGTTTGTTGCAGTCAACAAAGATAAAAAAGCAGTTGTAGCTCTGAAGACTGCTTCGACATCAGCCATGGAGATGCAGAGTTTGGACTTTGTCAAACTGGTTTCCTGTCTTGCTTTGGCCCAGGAAGTGGCACTATTAGAAGGTGTGGCCCTGTTGGAGTAGGTGTGTCACTATAAGACCCTGATGCTAGCTGCCTGGAAGTCAGTATTCTGCTAGCAGCCTTCAGATGAAGATGGAGAACTCTGAGGTCCTCCTCTACCATGCCTGCCTGGATGCTGTCATGTCCCCACTTTGATGATATTGGACTGAACCCTCTGAACCTGTAAACCAGCCCCAATTAAATGATGTCCTTTTGGGGGTGGGGAATAAAGAAAGAAAAGGACTTGTAAGTTTAACATTAAATATATAAAAGTAAAATGAGTCAAAATTTACAGAGGCAACACTGTCAAGCTCAATGTCTGGACATAGAGATCTGCTTTCCTTTGGACTTTGCTGTAAGAAGAACTCAGGAAGGGTCAGGAATGGCCAGCCTGATGTACAAATTGCATTAGTTACAGGAGAGCCAGAGCTATGTAGACCCTACCTCAAAAAATAAAATAAAATAAAATAAAATATAAGAAGAATATAAACCACCAATGTATATTCTACAACAACAAAGTAGAAAAGAATGATTGGGCTTTAATTATAAATAAAACAAGCTTTGAGACAAAGAATATGATGAGAGAAGGAGAGGAGTTCAGTTCACAAAGATTAAAACAAGATGCGACAAGTACAAAATGTGGACAAGCTTACCAACAAGGCCTCAAAAAAAAAAAACAGTCAAGAATGAACAAACTACATTAAAGGTGGCATGGTGGACAAACACTACAAAGGAATCCTGGTTTGGAAATTGACGTTAGAATAGAACTTTACTAGTGACCTAAGAACTTAACATAAAACAAAAGAGCATGATGCGTCATAACAACATTTAGTCAGGAAATGCAAAGCCACTGCAGTAGTCATCATTTAAAAAAACAAAACAAAACAAACAAAAACAAAAAACAAACAAAAAAAAAAATCAAAAAACCAATGGGGAGCCAGGCAGTGGTGGCACATGCCTTTAATTGTAGCACTCGTGGAGTTCGACACCACCCTGGTCTACAGAGTGAGTTCCAGGACAGCTAAGGCTACAGAGAAATCGTCTCAAAAAGGGGATGCTGGAGGTGAAAAGAATCAGATTTGTTTTCTAAATTACTACAACAAAGGAGCCTTTTAAAGCTGATAAAGGCTTCTGAGAAACCTACAGCTAACATATGAAAATAAAAAACTGAATTGGTCACTGCAGATGTGGCTCAGTAGCTGAGAGCTTTTACCATGCATAAGGTCCTGAGTTCAATCCCTATTAAAACAGAAAGGAAGGGAGGGAGGGAGTGGTGATGTACAGGACAGCAGAACTCTTGTGAGTCTGAGGCCAGGCTGATGTACATAATGAGCTTCTAGGACAGCCAGACCTTTATCTATTTCAAAAAAAAAGACTGAGCTGCATGCTCAACACTGGTACAGGGAGTAAGGCAAGGTCGCCCTATAAGAGAATCAATAAAAGAGGAAAATTAATGAAAGACATAGAAGAAAAGCATTTTTATTTGTAGATGACAGTTCAAGTAATCCTAGAGGAGCCTGAAGTTGTCCTTACTTCCAAATGCGTTCGTACTATGGTACATGTGCAGTAGTAAACAATACCATAATGTGTACAGCCTATGTCTAGCAAATCAAGCCCAACCCTACAGTGAACACTGTTCTGAAATTAAAGGCCTAAATTGGCAATCTTTCCATAAATTGTCCTTATGAATCAAGAAAGATGATGTTATTCTCTCCAACTTTCCTTCTACATAGCTCAAGCTGCTCTCAAACTCATGAAACTCCTACTTCAGCCTCCAATGTACTAAGATTATATGCAAGTAACATCACCCTAAGCTTCTCTCTTCCGCTCTTCTCTAGAGTCAGGACAGGAACCATATATGTGCATGTATTCACAGAGAGGCTGTCAGAGAACCTCAGAATTAACCAAGAAACACAAAAAAATTCTTCTATAGTACTAAGAAATGATAAATCAATGAGTGACATGTAAACTGTAACTTTCAAATTGTAAATAAAGGTAAGTAGGCTGAAAGACAAGCGGGTTAAAGCAAACAAGGCAACGAACTAGAGACTCTCAGTGGTCACTTGTACACATATACTCAATGTAAAACTATACAGCCTTGATAGTCACTAAGCACATGTTGTATAAACTCAACATAGAACTAACTACAGCTCAATGGTCACTATGCACACACTGTATAAATTCAATACTGAAGAATTCTTGACATATTTGCAAATTGAAACTTGCCATAACAAAATACTGAGAATAAAAAAAAAACATAGAAACAAAAAGAAAACAGAAAGGCTCTATGCAATTTCCAGTAAATTAAAAAACAAAACAAAGGTAAACTCAAAAAGCTTTTCTATCACATTTCTGCTTAAATGTATATGCAGGGGGTAGGGGAATTACATGTAAGGTCAAAGAACACCTTCTGGGAATCAGTTCTCTCCTTCTACAATGTGGATTCCAGGGATCTAGCCCAGGTCATCAAGCCTGGTAGCAGATGCCTTTACCTACGAAGAGTATTTAATAAGTTAAACCCACAAGACAGAAGTAATGGTGGGATACTTGGGAAGTGGAAGATCAGGAAGGAGCTCACGGTCTTGCTAAGCTACATAACAAGTTCAAGGTTAGCCTGACTTGAAAAAAACAAGAAGTCATAGACTAATAATAATAATAATAAATTATGAAAACAAAGACAGTCATCACTGTCCACAATAGTATAGGGCTATTAAAATAACTATAAGCTAAACTCTAATAATAAATGGAAAAGTTACAGTAAGCCTGTGACCTTAAAAATGTGTATGAGAGGGGCTGGTGAGATGGCTCAGCGGGTAAGAGCACCGACTGCTCTTCCGAAGGTCACGAGTTCAAATCCCAGCAACCACATGGTGGCTCACAACCACCTGTCATGAGATCTGATGCTCTCTTCTGGTGTATCTGAAGACAGCTACAGTGTACTTATATATAATAAATAAAATCTTAAAAAAAAAAATGTGTATGAGAATTTTCAAAACTCAGAACCAAAAACCCATTGGTTCCTAGAGAATAAGAATATAGGGCTTCTAATTTGACCTTACTAAAAATAAAAAATATCAATTAACTTGACTTCATCAAGATATTAATATTCTGGGACTGGAGGAATAGGTCAGATGTTAAGACTGCTCCTCCAGATGACCCAAGTTCAATTTCCAGCAACCACATACTGAATCACAATTGTCTGTAACTCTAATTTCAAGAGATCAGAATGCACTCTTCTGGCCTCCAGACACTAGGCACATGATGCAGTCATACATGCAGGCAAACACCCACTTTAAAATCAAATGAAAAAAGTATTAGTTTTATGGTGCTAGGGATATGACCCAGAACCTCACACGCTGCTCAGCAAGTAGTCTACCACATTAACTCTAAATATAAAATTTATACAAGTTACCAGAATAAGACAGATTTAGAGAAACTGGATACATGTAAAAGTAAAAGGGTTCAATAGCAATACACAAAAAAGATATATTACTTTTTAAAACCAAGCAACTCCCTCCCCCGAAATTAGCAAACACTGTACAAAGGAATACAGTTAGTAAGTATGAAAGCAGTTCAACCTCATCAGCATTCTAAGAGTACAGGAGCCCAGACAGCCACAGGGACAATGACCACAGTCCTAGCACCCAAGACACTAAGACAGAAAGAAGTGAGTCTGGGGCCAACCTGAGTTACACAGGAGGCTGCCTTGTCTCAAAAAACAAAAATAAAAGTACATACGTAAACATGCCTTTGTGTTGAATTATCAGGTAGTTAAAAGAAGTAAAATTTCACAACACTCATATAAACAGCTGGTCTAAGAAAACTGGCAGAATCCTTAAAGTCCTCCAAACTCTAACTACCAAAATTTTAAATAGCTATTACCAGCTTTTTCACAGCTAAGAATCAGCTAACAAACCAGTTGAGTATGTTCACAAACAAACGAACTAAATAGTAACTTTTATAATGCCAGGGACAAATGGGAAAGAAAAAAAAAAAAAAAACAAAATACAAAAGTGGCAAACACATAGAAGGAAAGGAGGGATGGATGGATGGATGGATGGAAGGAAGGAAGGAAGGAAGGAGGGAAGGAGGGAAGGAGGGAAGGAGGGAAGGAAGGAAGGTAGGTTATGCATTGTAATACAATAACTACTCTATGACAAGACTTATTCTAAAACTGATTATTTGAGACAAATTTAGTTAAAAAAAAATAGAAATACATGTTTTTAAACACATTAAACATTCCTTGAACACCCACAAGATCCACCAAATACAACAGAGTAGAAGGAGGTCTAGGAAAGTCTGTGATGTGTACTGAACAGCAGAGGTTTGCTATAGGTCAAATTCTATCATTTTAAACTTCAGACACACTTTATTATGTTCTTTTTAAATGAATTGTTTCCTAGTAACTTTCTAGACTGCTTGTTACATATAATCATGAAACACAGCAGCCTTCCCCCTCCACTCCTAATTTCCAACTACACACCTCTTTTAAGCAGAAGTGCCTCTCAGACCTACTTCAACTTTGGGCACCACAGCAGCAGTTAACAGGGCAGATGGGGCAGTCAACTTGAGAAATGCTGATCTCATGCTAAGGGAATGCTGACTATTTATAGAAGTATTGTATGTTCCGGCTTGTTTGATGGACACACAAACACTTCAAACGGGCACTCTGGCAGCAAACTAGAGCCTGCTTCTATCTAAGCTTACAGAACCAGAAGAGTGTAAGAGCCAAGTGGGTAAATATCAGCATATCTATGTTAAAGGGGATCTGTTAACAGAGGTATGGGATCGGGCAGAATAACTAAGACATATACCAAATTTTAGAACAACAGTTGAAAGGTGTAACTTGAATAAATTGAACAATAAAAGCCCTTTAAAGGATCAAAGTGTAAAACCACAGACAGTTCATACAGTTTCATTATAAGACTTTCTAAGCTGATATTCTGGATGAAATTAATATAGGAGCAACAGGGAGGCCAGAAAGATGGTATGTAAGATATGTACGTGCTGAGTGGCCCAAAAGGCTGGAACTGGGAGTAGGTGAGAGATGGACATCAGTGTCCTGTAGTGACAATCCATTTAAGACAGTGGTTCTCACTCTTTCCTAATGCTGTGACCCTTTAATATAGTTCCTCATGTTGTGGTGACCCCAACCATAAAATTATTTTCATTACTATTTCAATCTGTAATTTTGCTACTGTTATGAATCATAATGTAAATTTCTGATATGCAACCCCAAAGGGGTCACAACTCTTAGGTTGAGAACCACTGATTTAAAGGATTCATTAGACTGCCGATGTAGATGATGCAAACGAGAATCTGAACAGATTGTGATGGTGGTGGGGAACCACAGGCCCAGAAGGCTTGCTTGCACTCCTCACTCATTGCTTTGCTTTTTACATCTGCCCTGCTGATATCAGATTGGGAGGACATCTTCAGCCCTCCTCCACTTTCAACCCACACCCCTCCTAAGGAAAAAAAATTCACTACATAACGTACAAGATCAATGATGAAGAAAAACCTAAAGATAAAAATCATAAGAAGGGCTGAAGAGATGGCTCAGTGGTTAAGAGCACTCACTGGCTGCTCTTCCAGTGGTCCTGACTTCAGTTCCCAGCAACCACATGGTGGCTCACAACCATTTGTAATGGGATCTGATGCCCTCTTCTAGTATGTCTGAAGACAGAGACAGTGTAGACATACATTAAATGAATAAATAAAATCTTTAAAAAATTCATAAGAAATACAGTTAAGGGCTTAAGAGGGAAGACTAGATCCAAATGTCTAGACATACAAATTACAACTGGTCCAGACCAGGAAAAAGAAAGAAGCAATAATTATACAAAGTCTAGAAGAATGTGAAGCTACTCTGGAGAGGTCCATATGTTAAACATGAAACCTCAAACAGAGTTAAGGTGTGCTGCTTAACAATGTTTCACAAACACAGAGAAATCAAATGTAGGAGAAGCCTGTGTATTAAATAGACTATTTTAATAACTCTGACTTTATATCACATACATATTTTACATAATTAATTTAAACAAGTTTATCAAGTCAGTGAAATACAAACACAGAAAACTATACCTAGGGAATTTAAAACACATTTTTACTACAACCCTTAGTAAGATTTCCTACACATAAAAATAACTAGACAACAGTTTAAATAGCCTTAGCAGTTCTATTAGAGGTAGTGTTAGTGCTGACACTGTGGCCTGTGTAAAGAATGCAAATAGTAATCACTGAGGAAGTCATTTTCACAGAAAAAAAATGAAATTCAAAGATGTGAGATGATGTAGTTTGAAAAAAATGGCAGTATAAGCCTCACTGGCACAAAACAGCAAGAAGTCTTACTGCACCTTTAAATATGTGTCTTCTATCTACAGCCACTACAGTCTTTTAAACTAGTAAGAACTCAAAAGCAGCACTAGCCCTATATTCAACACGGTGACCTAGAAATGCAACTTCTCATAAAAAAAGAACTACATCTCCTTGGAAAACCAACGGAGTCTCAAACTGGAAACACACAAGACAAGCCTCAACATCTTGTCCCAACAGAAAAAAACAAGAATATGAAAGAATCATAAGCTCAGGAATGAACCTTATGGAGCCAGAAACAAGACAATGGAATATCAGCCCTCTTCTGGGGTGTCTGAAGACAGTGACAGTGTACTCATATACATAAAATAAATAAATCTTAAAAAAAAAAGAATCAAAATATCCAATAGTTAAGAAGATATATCTGATCTATTTTTACAAATCTTTTTTCTTCCTACAGAAATATCATTTAGATAATCAAGTATAATAAAAAAAATAAAATTGATCAGTAAAGTACATACCACGGAGTACCAGGAATAGGAGTAGTAGCTACTGGCTTTGCCTTCTGGGCAGCCTTTTCTTCTTCAGTCATCTCTTCTTCTTTGGGTTCCTAGGGGAAGTAATAGTGGATCAAATTAATAACACAAGACAAATAAGAAATAAACTATCATTACAAATACCTCAAATGAAAACCAACCCTAAGATCTCTTGTAAGAACTCCAAGGAGAGATTCTAAGTAGGAACTTCTCAAAAGTCCTACATCCTTGCCCTACATTAAGAGCTGAATCATACATCAGCAGAAACAAGCAGCAACAACTGGCCCTATCTTAGACATACTAGCTATGAACTTACAACCGAAATTATTAGAGTATAGAAAATTAGAAGACCTCTTCCTTTACCGTCGTCCTTCTTCTGCTAATTTCTATAGTACTGAAAAATGGCTATCACTGTCAGAGAATAAAAGCACATCCCAAAAATCAGAACTCAAGTGTTAAAAAAGAACCATTCCACACTCAGATAGACAGTGGAGAGGGTAGATGAAATACACTCAACTAGTAAGAAGTACTTCTAGCTTGGCAGCGATGGCGCACACCTTTAATCCCAGCACTTGGGAGGCGGAGGCAGAGGCAGGCGGATTTCC
Source organism: Montemys delectorum (assembly GCA_019843815.1). Classification (NCBI taxonomy): domain Eukaryota; kingdom Metazoa; phylum Chordata; class Mammalia; order Rodentia; family Muridae; genus Montemys; species Montemys delectorum. The sequence continues at coordinate 31,191 of JADRCD010220201.1, forward strand.
GAGTTCAAGGCCAGCCTGGTCTACAGAGTAAGTTCCAGGACAGCCAGGGCTATACAGAGAAACTCTGTCTCGAAAAACCAAACAAACAAACAAACAAACAAAAAAGATGTACTTCCAATTTTAACTCAAACTAGCCTACAAGTCAAGAGTTTGGAGATTAGATCCCACCTCTAGCGCAAGACCCTTCCTTTCAATGGACCTAAGTATAAAAAGGAAAGGGCTAGAGAGATGGCTCAGTTGCAAGAGATGTGTACTGCTCTTCTTGGGTATCTCAGTTCAGTTCTCAGTTCCCATAAAAGGCAATTCATAACTGCCTGTGACTAAAGCTCCAGTGGATCTGATACTCTGTTTTGGCCTCCAATGGTATACACAAATACTACAAATACACACACACACACACACACACACTTTAAAGTAAAAATAAATTTAAAAATACACAAACAAAATTAATGAAATTTTCAAAAAGTATTAAAAACAAAAATTACCTTTAAAAAAAATTAATGAAACTTTGAAAGGAAAATCAGAACTTCAAACTTTCAGAAGTCAAATTGACAAATATAGGGCAAATACATGTTCAGTTCTGTGTAAACACTGCCAAGCAACTCAGGCTGACCCTGCAGTTTAGCATGCCTTGGGCTTTACCTCCTTTATCTCCTTTATAGGTTCTTCCTTAGGATCTTCCTCCTCTGTCTCCATTGGCAATGGCTCTTCAGATGCCTCCTTAATTGGTTCTTTAATCTTCTCATCTAATTTTTCTGTTAAAAAACTAAGATGATGTCATTCAAAGGTTCTTTTGTAAATTTTTAAAGAATTTCTATGAAATAAGCAGTTAAGATGTTCTATTTCTAAATGTTAACCATAAATATAAATACCCTTCTTGGTACTGTCACTAATATTACTGGAAAATTCTTTAACCTGTTGACTTCAAGAGAACATATTCTCAAATCACCTATATCATGTGCAGCAACCATCCATAAAATACTGAACTATGTTGAGAAACAGGGACTCAAAACATATTAAGAGTCTGCCACATACTAGGCTCCAAAGACCCAAATTTTGTTGATCAGTATCATAAACCTCCATAACAACAATGCAATCATGCAGCACCTAATAACTGAAAAATGTGTTGATATGCATGAATATTTTAAAACTATTCTTTAGCTTACGAAGGAATTTCAAATAGCAGTCTACTTATTATACTTCATACTATGTCCTGAGTCACAAAACAACTATACCTTTTTCCTTCAGTTCTTGAGGCTTTTCCCATGTTGATTCTAGTGTTCTATTATTGTAATAGTACGTCTTCCCATCTGCTGTTTTGTATTCAGTCCACTCAGAAACTGCTGTTGCTCCAGCTAAGGTAGCAGGTGAAGCTGCAATAGCAACCTGGGGATGTATCATGGGTACTATGGGAGGGGCCATTCCTGGTAATACACCTAAAAAAATTAATAAAAAGTTAGATCTAAGTATTAAAACATAATATAAAATAAAACAACAAGTGAAATCTTCCTAATAAATATTAAATACTTGGAGCAAGAATAGTATATAAAAGGTGATATAAGTATTGACTCTACTTCCCTGGACTTTTGATTTTAATGCCTAAATTCAAATGGATACAAAATTGGATCCAAGAAATACCTTAAGAACAGTCAAAAGTTTAGGTGTCCTCTATGACCATGTCTAACTACCATGATATACTAAGAATAGAAATTCACTTTTTAAGTTCTAAAATTCCAAAGAAATAACAATCACTGAGTGCAATTCCTAACCTAAAATTATTTCCTACCTCTAAATTACTTAAAAGGGTCAGAATAAAAATTCTTGGTTTTAAAGTAAAACAACTATTACCGACTCCAAATGATAAATATGTGGACTATCAGATTACCCTTTCCCTTAAAAAGGCAGATCTATTTTTAAAAGACAAGCCTCAATTTTTGTTTTTTATAATGCTAAATAAATACTGTTAATATAAAGGATGGATACAAGAATCCAAACAGAAAACAAAATTCTAGAATCTAGGCTCCAGGTAGTCTTACTTTGGTAAATTTAAAATGCAAATGTATGCTATATACAAATACCACACACAGTCACTTGCATGCAAGCATAATCACATCATTTTACACATGGAAATGACATTTTATATTTAACTTAAAAACATACATCAAAAATAAAATTAAATGTTATGAATATGAGAATGAAGTTGTTTACACTTATTACATAAATTAAGATATATAAAGTGATCTGACCTCATTTCCTTTTGTGAACCAAAGAAGCTAATACTACAGGAAATTGGGAAATTAAGTCTTGGCCAAATATGACAACTGCATTTAAACTGCTCATTAAAAAGAAAAATATTTTTAAGCTCCACTCACTTGGGCAAAAATAAATAAATAAAAGGATAAACAACAACATTCACTACCATGCCAACTTACAGACAGAACAAACTAAGATGGTTTTAAAATTACCGGTCTTGGTGGTAGCGACTGTCTTTACATACGGGCAGCTGACTATTTGCATCATTGCTACACCTGTAAAATGGATAAGCAAGCATTGGTTGGAAAGCTGCCATTGTATGTCGGCTACCACTGGGATTCAGGGAAATAATTGACCACTACAATTCTCTATTTCCAATGAGAATGACCAAGAATGGAATAAAATAGTTGCTTGACATTTTGTGGGAAGTAGTGTCAGATCAAATGTTGCTCTTTCTAGCTACAACACCAGTTACCTACCAGCTCTCGTGTTTGAAGGAGCCTCAACGTTTAAATTCAACAAAAGAAACCCCTTTGTTACACACTAATAAATCCTTGTGTGGGACCTTTTCCCACCAGACATCAAACCCAGCTGTGGATGCTTACACGACAGTAAAAGGCATTGCACACAGCACTGTCTGACAAGATACTTTGGCTATGCTGATCCTCACTGGAAACCACATGCTAGGGCTGAACTATGAAAAAATAGAAAGGAAAAGACGGGGCAGAGGGGCTAGGGGAATAAGAAAAACTTAATGCATAAAATGGATTCAAATACTCCGCTGCAGTAACGCTTAAAACAAAAGCATAGATGGAGAGAGAGAGCAGCTAGCATTAACTAGTGTCAAAACACCTGTTTAGTGCCTGCCACATGGAACAGCACCAACATGAACACTGTGGAGGCAGGCCAAAACTACCCTTGTCCCCTCTAAAGTTCTTAGTCACTGTCTGTTGTCACTTAGGCTGGCTGAAGGAGTGTGTATTAAGAACAGATATTACGTACAGTTTGAGAAGGAGAAGACTCATCATGATGTATTAGAATGATGATAAAAGGTGAAAAGAAAAGCTGGGAAACTGAGGAAATTCGAAATTGAATGTGAATTGTAAAATGTTTTAAAAATAAAAATCTGAAGAATCATAGGGAAATAATTTTTACTGTTTTATAACTGGAAAAAACTCAACTTAATTTGGTACTGCAAATTTTAAAAATGTAAAATACTGTATTAAAAATAAACTTTCCCACTGAAGGATGGGAAAAGAAGTCTCTCCTGACTCAGAAAGTAAAATCAAAATTAAAACTCTGAGTTTTCAAATAATTTAAATGATGTTCACACACACACACATCCAAAAGCACCAAATTTTGAAGTGCCTTAATTTCATTACCATTTCACATAAAGATTAACACTAAACTTCCTACTAAGTTTAAGCCAAAATAAAATCCCTGAGTTATAAAAGCATGCTGAGTGAAGAAAGCTGTGTATATTGTTTTATTTCCCTAATGTTGAAACAAAGCAAAAGATAAAAAAAAATTCACTTCATAAAAGAAGTTTCAGGCTGGAAGTCGTAGTTGATATAAATACTGCCATCTACAGGGTCACAAACCTAGTAAGCCACCACTTCCCCTTAGCATAAGCCTTTCTTCCAAAGTCTAGTCTCTTAAACTATCCTCCAAAAAAATTCCACCATGTAACACTAAATGAATCAAATAGCTTCATATGCAGACAAAACTGCCAATGATAAAAATCAACTGAGCCAACTTAAGTATCTCTATATAACTATTAGCATATGTTTCTTCTCAACCTAAACAGGTAAGTCTAAGGCTTTCCCTGTAGATGTTACAAGCATATTATGAGTACTCACAAAATCAGCACATACCTAAAATACTAACCTTTTTAAAAAGGGGAAGTTTTTGTCCAATTTTCCTATAAATTATGCTGTCCTCAAAATATGCTCTATTAGGAAATTAGAAAATTCCACTTAGCATTTTGGAGTCTGATGTCAATGACAGCAAGTTTCTTCAAATTGCAAGTAAGATTTCAGTTTGATAAGCAGATACATCTAATCCTAATCTGTTACCACCCTCAAATTCCACCTCTTAGTTCATCTAAATCTTCTACTACTTCCCTTCATCGTAGTCATCTCCTCAGTCATCTTTATTACAACCAGACAATGCTATTACAAATACAATTTCAAACTGCAAAATAAGTAACACAAATAAATCCTTCCAATTCACCTTAACACAGATTAGACATAAAGAAGGGGAAAGGCAGGATCTAACTGTAAATAATGAGACAAAAATGTGGGGAGGAAAAAGTAAGTGTTTTTGTCTTTTCCCTAAAAGACCTTGTAGAACTTGGTGAAAAGGTTAATGAGAAAAAGAATGAGTATCAAATCAGAAATGCCCCAGTACCAACAAATGCTACTGTTACCTTCTATAAGACACCTTTCAAAGAAGCTTGGTAGCTCGCATAACCCAACTCCTACCCAGCTGGAGAATTCTTGGGAATCTGGAGTACAGCTCAGGAATATGAACACTTGCCTACCCTGCACAAGTCCCTGAGTTCAATCCCCAGAAGTGCAAATGCACACGCGCGCACACACACACACACACACACACACACACACACACACACACACACACACGAGGGAGGGAGGGAGGATCAGTTTTCTTCCAGTTAACCTACAAAATATTAGTTGCTGCCACTTTTTAAAAGTGTCTTTTACTGCCACATTTCACAAGTATCATCTTCGTTTTGTGGTCACTACCACCTATTCTAAATTTTCAGAAAGTATGAAAATGAAGAATTTGACAAACTTCCACTTTCCACAAATCTTTGCGAATAACATGCACCCTTTGCCTTTTTTCTCTGCTCTAGTAAAAGCATATAGAATACAGTGACCATCCTTTCAGAAGACAATAATCTTTCAAAATATTTTTATAGCTTCATCATGCCACCTCTCAGTCTGTTCTCTACAAATTAAGACCTCAACATGTTCACACTCAGAACCTACAACTGGCCTTGACACTGTCCTTAACTATAAAGGAGACTACCATTTCAAGCCTAAGACTAGACAAGCAAATTCTAGGTTAGGCTGGGCTACACAGCAAGACACTAAATAATAATAATAACAACAATAACAACAACAACAACAATAATAATAATAATAATAATAATATAGTTTTTAAAAGGAAAAAGGGTTTGACAAGTGTCAAACTATTCTGCACTTTGTTACTTTCCTACAAAAATAAGATGCAGAGGAAAGTACTCAGATTTCCTTAAATATAACAAGAAAAAAATTGTTAGTACCAAACAACTTGTTTTTCTTATTTTTAAATGACAGAGAATCTAACCTTCACATATAGGACATTTTCTCTCTAGTACTTATCTACCACTATATCAATATGTATAAAAGATTTTTTAATCCAATTAAAAAATACTAGTTCTTAAATTTTTGGTTCTTGCAAGTTTTAATATTTAAATGTATTCACATGACACCTCTCCTTTTACACAGAACCCTATACAGTAAGTGGCAATAGCCTTAGGAAAAGTATGAAAGTCAGAGACAGAAGCCAGGGTCTTCCTCATCCTTCCCACAAGCTAGCCTTGTAAAACTTATCTACGGTAACAGTATTTTCAGCTACAACATGTACAGAATGAAGCATGGATCAAGGATTAAATAAATACATTCATTTGACAACAACAAATGCACTCCAATTAGGATGCCCAACAATTCCATTATGTATTTCCTAATGGAAAATTTCTCCACAAATCTTTTAACTCGTTCTCCACTCTTCATAATTCCCTGTACAATAACACACACAAAAAACCTGCCCAAAGAAACGTTTAAATAATGTAGGTTATACTCCACTTCATAAATGTTGTAAAGAAACCTTCTAATTTCTGTCTTATATCAATCTGTTCACAATTAAGTGACTCACATTCTTCCTAGTACAGCATGATTATTAGGAGTTTGGTACCTGGATCTGGAGGGCAGATCAAATCCTAACATTGTCATTTAACTAAGTGATACTGGACAAAAAAAATAATTAAATCTCTCTGCAAAACTACCTAAGATGGTTGCAAAACTTAAGACTGAATGCATATGTGTTAGAATGATATACGGTGTACATTATTTAACCTGTGCTATCATAGTTTGTCATTTATCAACTTCATAGATTCAATCTCTTTTTCAAAAAAAGAAAATCACATTTAGAACATATTTACAAACAAAAAAAAAGAATTTAGCTTATTGAGGCTATTATCCAAAATAAGTGTACTTTTAAATGTGACTAATTTTAAGACATGGAACAACAAAAAAGGACATTTACCAAAACTTAAGAAAAAATATCGCAGTTAGCCATGAATCTTTAAAAAACATCTCAAACAGGTGAGATTCAAGGCAATTTCAAATGCAACAGACACATGAGAACAAACTGACAATGAGAAACAGCTAGAACATCAAGTGTGATCTGCGTTTACCTGGAAGTGGGATTGGCATGCCAGGAAGGGGCACACGGAATGGAGGCACCATCACTGGTGGGAAAGCAGGTATTGCTGCGGCCGGCTGAGGTACTGAGTGAGGAACAGCGGGAGGTAACGTCTGTGGGTGCGGCTGGGGTACAGTTTGCACAGGTGTGGCTGTAGGAGCAGGAGCTGAAACACTAACTGTAGGCGTGGCAACTGAAACAGCAGGACTTGGGGTCTGGTCTTGCGTTGTGGGTGCTGATCAAAGAGAAAATAACAACATGCATCACTCCTCATGGCCCTTCTTACTGTACTTTTCGCTCACTCACTCACTCACTCACTCACTCACTCAGTAAAGGCCCATCATCTCATGCACTGCAAGAAATGTGTTACAAAATCCATCTTTGAGAAGCTTAAAAATAGCTACATGAAATTTAAACAAAAACAAAACAAGAGTAGGGCATAAAATAGGACCAAGACTTAGTCTGTTCAGATATAGGGAGGGTACAGAAATTCTTACACTGAGATATTAAACCTCAATGAGTCAAGATTTCAAAGAGGAACTCAAAGAGAAAATAAGCAAATATTGAAAGAAGCATGAGTAAAGCCCGGGATAGAGAGCAGCAGTGTTCACAAATCAAAAGTTAACGCTCAACTCCTAAGGCATGAGGCACATACCAACAAGCCTGGAGTAAGAATCCCCAAATCTCTACTCTGCTGAACAGGGAAAGGACAGCACTTACACAGAGAAAATGGGGTAGGAAACTACATGTTAGTGCATGTAACAGTGTGTTCTCACATTATTGGCAAGATTTCATAAATGTAAATGAAGGGTGCATGTGATGAGTCAACTGGGCAAATACACAGGAAGAAGAGAGATCCATTACATTACTGGAACTGCCTAAGCAAGAAAGAACAGAGTGAGAAAGGATATGCACACAACTAATGTCTGGATAGGAATGAATGGAACAGAAAATACCTCGATTATTTCAAATCTTAAAAAAAAAATGACATGTGATTCTTATAGTGAGAATGGGTAAATGTAAAATTCAGGTTAATTTGGGTTCTGCTAATACATTTTTAACTATCAAAAATAAAACACTTCATCTGTAGAAGTCACATTTAAAGTAGAAATGATCAAAAAGTAAAATCTATATTTCATATCCTTAAAAGATTTTAGTTCTCATTTAATAAAACATGTAATTTATTTATAACTCACCTAGTTCCAAATAAAACCACTATAATATACTAGCTTTTCAGAGATTTCAGAGATTTTTTTTAAAGAAAGGAAAGTACTAAACTGTTCCTGTATCAGACTAAGAGTAAAACTGGCAAATCACTAACAGTAATCTCAATCTTTAAGCAACTTCAATTTTTAATAAAAGCACAGGGTTGAATACAAATCGCCCAATTGTATTGTCCACCTGCAAAAAGAACTCTGTCCACAACCATCTTCTAGCTTCTAAATGAAAACCTCACTTAGGCTGGAAGGATGTGATGATTTCGTACTTGTTAATGAGGAACTCACCTTGGCTAAATAGACAGCAGGGCCAAACAAGTATCTTCAGGGGCCCAGGAATGAATTGTTGGTTTAGCATAGACCTAGCCTTAGGGTACAGTATCATATTAATATAATTTATAACAGTGTGAAAAAGACAAAGTACATGCAATATTTGCCCAGTCCCATATATATACCATTTAGCAACTATAGACCACTAAACTGGCTAAAGATATATTTGTTCTTCCTGATTTCCCTGAGAAGTTGACTTCATGATCATTTTCCATAAACTTGCAAAACAAAACAAACAAAAAACAAAAAAGCTATGCTCAACTTCAAGTAAAATAAATGGTCTGAATGCTTGTTCCACATAACCACATATCTATATTATAGTTCACAGAACTACATTTTAAAATGTTAATTACGCTCAGATTACTAAACTATGCTCCAAAGGACCAATGCCAGGAAAATCAGTTTATAGAAACATAAAATTTTGGGTGGAAAAGATTACAACCAAGATGGCAAAAAGTATTCACTCAACTCACTCCTACTTTCTACAACAGGGTATTCTGCCCTTGCTTAAGGGTAATGAATCTAAGGAAAAGGATGAAGGCAATGAAAGAGTCACGGGAGAACCAGAGAGCGATGCCAAGATAATGAGTAAGTTCCTAAGAGTTCCGTGTGTTCAAAAAACTGCTAGAGCACTATACCGCAATCCAAGCTATTTAACCCAGTGTAGGTGTACTGGCTGGTGTTGTGTGTCAACTTGACCCAGGCTGCAGTTATCACAGAGAAGGGAGCTTCAGTTGGGGAAGTGCCTCCATGAGACCCAGCTGTGGGGCATTTTCTCAATTAGTGATCAAGGGGGTATGGCCCACTTGTGGGTGGTGCCATCCCTGGGCTAGAAGTCTTGGGTTCGATAAGAGAGCAGGCTGAGCGAGCCAGGAGAGGCAAGCCAGTAAGGAACATCCCTCCATGGCCTCTGCATCAGCTCCTGCTACCTGACCTGCTTGAGTTCCAGTCCTGACTTCCTTTGGTGATAAGCAGCCATGTGGAAGTAAGCTAAATAAACCCTTTCCTCCCCAACTTGCTTCTTGGTCATGATGTTTGTGCAGGAATAGAAACCCTGACTAAGACGGTAGGATTCTAAAAAAGACCAGTGACTACATACAAATGAAGAGTAAAACTAGAACCACAGAACCAGAATATTCAGGCATACAGTATAAAAACTGGTACTCAAAAGCAATGAAGAAAGCATGACCTTTTTATGTCCTTTAAAAAGCAGGAAGGGGCGGGGCACTCACTGATGAGGGTTTTATATACAGAAATGGAGCACACACAGGGCAAATAAAATAGTATGTCCCTTAAATAAGTACCACCCTTCCCAAGCCATCAAAGAGAGACATTAAGCAACAAGAGCCTGCACACAATGCTACTGCCTTTAAGACCCTTCTCACATCACCACCACGACATACTCCATCAATCTCTGGCAGGTTTCTGCCTTGACACTCAAGCATAAAAAACCATAAGCTAAAGATCACAATCTAGTTAGGCACCACAATTTTCCTTCCATTTATATCTTACACTTGCAAAAAATCTAGTACTAAATAATATCTAAAAACTGTCTCCAGCTGGATTCAACATGCTTGCCTGAAATGCATAAGGCCCTGGGTTCAATCACCAGTACTGAGGGTAGAAGGGAGACACATCTATCTGTGTACATTCGTTACATATACCTTACTTCTATCAATAAAGTTAAATTCAAATTTGAATCCATTATGATTATATTTCTTCAGTATGTATTTTTAAACTACTTATCCCCAAATTTCTGAAGCTACCAATCATTAAAGTATAAGGAATCCAGACAGTGGATTAACAATGATCACATCAAGATCATTTCAAGATTATCAGTCAAAGTTTACAGAGTAATACCACTGCCTTAAGAGTTTGCCATGATGGGACCACATGACCAAGGCAACTCTTAAAAGGAAAACACTTAATTGGGGCTGGCTTATAGTTTCAGAGGTTCAGTCCATCATCATAGCAAGAAGCATGGAAACTTTCGGGCCTACATGGTGCTGGAGGAGTTGGGAGTTCTACATCTTGATCTGAAGGCAGTAGAAGGGGACTGTCTTTCACAGGCACCCAGGAGAAAACTGATTCCACACTGGGTCTAACTTGAACTTATCTAAGACCTCAAAGCTCACCTCTCCACAGTGGCACACTTCCTCCAACAAGGCCACACATACTCCAAGAAAGCCATACTTCCTAGCTGTGCCACTCCTTATTGGCCATTCAAACACACAAATCTATGGGGGCATACCTATTCTAACAACCACATTCTACTCCCTGGACCTCATAGGCTTGTAGCCATAACATAATGTAAAATATATTTAGTCCAAGTTCAAAGGTCTCCATAGTCTATCATAGTCATCTCTTAACTGTAATACCCTATAAACTCAAAAGGCAGTTCACATACTTCTAATATATCATGGTATAGGATATATACTCCATGTCTGATATACAACTCCTTTCAGCTTTGTTGACTTGCAATACAATTCTTTCTCTTGGGTTGATTCCACTCCCTGTTTGCAAATTTCCTCAGCAGGTATCCCTCAGCTCTGGCATCTCTAACATCTTAAGGTTAGATCTCTGGCAAACTTCACAGCTTCTTGATTCAAAGTCTGGGATCCATAAATGACCTGGGCTCCTCCAAAGAGCTTGGGTCACTTTAGCTCTACCTTCTGTAGCACTCCAGGCTCTGGCTGACTCCACTCCATTGTTGTTCCTGTTCTTGGTGGTCATCCCACGGTACTAGCATTGCCAATATGCTGGGGTCTTCTGTAACTAGGCTTCACCAATAGCCTCATATAGGCTCTCTTCATGGTGCCAAGCCTCAACTTCTTTGCCTGACCCTCTTCATTCCTTGATTCCTGGACCTTCAATTGCCACTGAGGCTGCACCTTCACCAATGGCCTTTCCTGGTCTCTCACAGTGCCAAACCTCAGGGATTCTCTACAACCCCTTCATACTTTAAAAACCAGTACCATCCAGGTGATTTACCAAGTCTGGCTGCCAGCACAAGGTCTCTCTCTGGAACACAGCTTATTTGTGCTCTCAGAAAACATTTCCCAGATTTCTCCTCAGTGATGCTGGTCTTTTCTTAATCACTGTTAATTTCTTAGCTCTAGCTAACCAGCATCAATTGTCCCAGTAAACCTTCTATTCTTGACTCTCAAGCCTGAGCTGGCAAGTTCTGCTTGCCAGTAAAGGAATATAGTCCCTTTGTTCTATTACATCTTCATCAGCTTTCTATTTTCAATGATTTCCTTCACTGCCTAAGCTTAGCTGTCCTGGCACTTGTTCTGTAGACTGGCTTTGAACTCAAGATATCTGTCTGCCAGTCTCCCAAGTGCTGGACTTAAAGGCATGTATCACCATGCCTGTACCTAAGCTTTTCTTTTAATTCCTTTTCACAAGATCTTTCTAAGTATGGCCACTATGGTATGCCCTCCATTTCTGAATAGTAATTCATTCCAGATATAGCAGAGTTGATACCAGAGAACAGCCATCACAGTCCATCCTTTGTCAGTCTCACTAACAATCGTATCTTTTTATGTCCAAAATGAAAACAATAGCAAAGTCATAATAACACATAACACGATATAACTATCTCTCATATAACTACAAACTCAAACAATAAGCTTAGCTGGGTGGGATCTTGCCCAAATGTCACCACTTCTTTAATTCTATTTAACATCTTTGAACACAGGATTTAGCTCCATTCCACTCACTGGTGCTCCTCTAACCTTTGAACTAGACATTCTATATTTTTCCTTTCTCAGTTTGCTACATCTGATCAAAAGGCTCTTCATAACAATGATCCACAGGATAGCATCTATGCTAGGCTGTTTTGAGATTTCCTTTGTCAGTGCAATTATTATAAATCTCTTCACCTTAGCCTCAGGCAGACTCTTCAAATGAGGACAAAAAGCAGCCACTTTCTTTACCAAGATATAACGAGAACAATTTCTAGGTAACATACTAAAATTCTTCTCCTCTGAAACCTCTAGAACCAGGCCCCCTAATTCCAATTCACCCTCGGCATAACTGTCTTCCATGTTCCTACTAGTATGGCCCATTTAGCCCAAAGTCCCCAAATCCACATTTCTCCAAACATAATCACAGTCAGGCCTATCACAGCAATACCCCAGTCCCTGATAACAACTTCTGTCTTAGTTAGGGTTTCATTGCTGCAAAGGGACAATGAAATCAAGGCAGCTTTTATAAAGGAAACCATTTAACTGGGGCTGGCTTAGTTTCAGAGGTTCAAACCATTATCATGACAAGAAGCATGGCAGTGTGCAGGCAGACACACTGCTGGAAGAGCTCAGAGTTCTACCATCTTCATCCAAAGGCAGAAGGGGGGACTGTCTTCCATAGGCAGCCAGGAGGAAGCTGATTCCACACTGGATTTAACTTGAGCTTATAAATGAGACCTCCTCAGTGACAAGGCCACATCTACTCCACCAAGGCCACACCTCCTAGTAGTTCTACTCTCTTGGACCAGGCACTCAAACACATGAATCTATAGGAGCCATCCCTAGTCTAACCACCAATATACAGAATAGGTGTTTAAAAAACAAAAGCCTACTTCTCTTCAGCCCTTACATCTGATATTTATACACTCTCACTTTTATTTTTTTAAAATTCTAAGTCTTGGAACTGTGATAAGATGCTTGAAAATTCTTTATTTTCTTAATATTTCTAAGCTAATACATACAGCATTTATGTATAGCTTATTCTGGGGCCCACTTTGTCTAAAAGAGGTTTACAGAAAAACTTTAACCACCATCTCCTGGGCTTGCTCCTACTCAGCCTACTGAGCAATATAAATAGTCCTGCTTCAGAATTTCCCTAACAATCCCATAAACTACATCAGTTCTCATTATCTTTGTTCAACCCTCAATTAGAAAACTCTATAAAATAGGACCCTGCACACTTAATCTTGTAATTCCGACAGCATTTGTCACTAGTGTTGGTCAGCTAAAGTAACTGTACTCCTACAGCTTTATCAACTTTACAAACTATACTTGGGAAAATAATTTACTCTACTCATACAAATGTCTCATTTTCTCTAACGCAGACATTTTAATGTCCAAACATATTTTAAGTAACATCAAGATACTAGAAATATCAGAGCCATTTCAGAATACTGTTATTTATTTGGTTTTCACACCCCTAGGTACACACACACACTAGGCCAGGACTTACTTGATACTGTCTGTGCAACTGAAGTTGCAGTTGTTGTGGTAGCTGTGGTAGAGGATGGGGTAGATGTCGGTGTTGACGTGGACACTGCAGGTGCTGGGCTACTGGTGGTAGGGGTGGGAGCACCTACTGCTTGTGCTTGGACTTGTGCCTGGGCCTGAGCCTGGGCTTGTGCTTGAGCCTGGGCTTGTGCCTGGGCCTGAGCCTGAGCTTGTGCCTGAGCCTGGGCCTGGGCCTGAGCCTGGGCTTGTGCCTGAGCCTGGGCCTGGGCCTGTGCCTGAGCCTGGGCCTGGGCCTGAACCTGTGCTTGGGCTGCAAGCATAGGCGTTAGTTCTGATTGCTGAATAACCTTAACTCCATCTGGCTTGGTCCATGCAGACTCACGAGTCCGAGCATTATAATAATAAACCTGCAGAGGCAAAAAAAGTGATAATCACAAAATCTAGTATTAAAAATGTTAGTATAATTTGCCTTAAAATATTTTAAAGAAGCCTTAGAAAAGGTTAAAAATATTCACAAATTATAAGTCTATTTTTATAAACAGAAGAGAAAAATCAGTGTCATATTTTGTGCAGGGAATTAACAAAGGCCTACTATGACCGTTATAGAAAGTCTTGCTGACAAAACTGGCCTCTGACCAACACGCAAGAGCTATATCTGACAAGGCTACCACCACACTCTTCCAAGTTAGAATGCATACTACACCTAAACCATGAAGACAAAGAATGCCCACATCTTCATAGTCTGTTTTCTTTCTGGGAGTATGGAATTTTAGAATATGCTAAACTGTACTATATGACCAATCTCTAATGAAAATCCCACCAAAAACACCTAGGTTCATGTGAGTTTATTGGTAGAAAACACTTCCCATGTATGGTTACCATTTCTCTCTGAAGAAATGAACCATGCAGCCTCATTCCTTCTGAGGACTTTGGGAAGCTTCAGTCTCTTTTCCTTCATATTTGACCTCCCGCACCTTCTCCTCTGGGTTTTGTATCCTTTCACTGTAATTTCAGCTATGAGCTCAGCTACATGTTGATCCCTGCTAATGTTTCCCAAGCCTAGTGATGGTCTTGAGAATGTGACATCGTTTAAAATACAGACCTCAATGTGACCCTGTAAGTGCAGCAGAATCTAATACAGGTTTCCCAGAGTCAGGCCCTTGTCACTGCTTGAGGCATTAAGGTACACAACCTCAAGTCACCAAGACTTCACTACTTTGCCACTATAGAAACATGCTGAACATGTTCTGTGGTTTACCTTCCCATCTGGAGTTTTATTTTCTACCCATATCTCCTCAGTGGGAGGCAGAGCTGGAGCACCAGGAGCAGTCCCCGGAGGCATTCCTGGTGGGAACATCATGCCTGGAGGAGGAGGCATAGCTCCCATGGGTGGAGGCATGAAAGGTGGTCTCTGTGAAGTCAAAAAAACAATTATTGTCAATCATAAACTATGATTTTTATTTCCTTCAGGTTATATTAAATTATACTTTACACAAAAGTAAAGAATTATAAAAGCAATTATATGTTCAAATACATTTGACTACTGCATAAGAAAATGATGAATCTGTAATAAAAATGATTAATAACCAGAATGTCAAAATACTGACAGGAGCTAATTTTAGGTTATATCATCATGGGTAAACTTTATGTTCTTCATACTTCACTGCATTTTTCATGCACTAGACTACTTTAAAAGAAAATTGATGTGTTTAGTTTTTTTTTTTATTTTATTTTTGTAGTGATCAGGATCAAACCCAGGGCCGATACATGCTAGGCAAGTATTCAATTCCTGGTCTACATCCCAACCCCTTATGTTTTAATACTAAGTTTATCAATAACTTACAACGCATCTACAGTACGTACTAATGGTAAACAATGTTCTATTAAAATCACACACCCAGAACAACTTCATTGTTTTTTACTTCAAGCAAAAATATAGTTGAAAAGATATTTCCCATTCTATCTTTCATGCAGTAATAATAAAGCTCATCGTTTTAAGTGTCAGCGAGTCTCACAATTACAGAAAACAATCATCCCCTTCTTCAGGTTTCACTTGTTCCACTCTGGTCTCAGTGCTGGGGACTGAACTCACTTCTTCAGGTTTCACTTGTTCCACTCTGGTCTCAGCACTGGGGACTGAACTCACTTCTTCAGGTTTCACTTGTTCCACTCTGGTCTCAGTGCTGGGGACTGAACTCACTTCTTCAGGTTTCACTTGTTCCACTCTGGTCTCAGTGCTGGGGACTGAACTCACTTCTTCAGGTTTCACTTGTTCCACTCTGGT